>JAUMHR010000079.1:6248881-6262972 GCA_032361145.1 Enteromius fasciolatus
GCTCGCTTGGAACCTCGACTGAGGTGGTACTAAAAAAAGGACCAGGTACTGTTCCCAGTGGAAAACCCCCCAAAAGTAAGCTGTACTGAACCGTGCCGTACCGTACTATGCAGTGAAAAAGCGCTGCATAAAAAGTGAACCATAGTATCAGTAAAGCATGTTTTGTTTATAGTACTGTTTATAGTAAATCGAAATACTGTAGAAAAAGAAATATTTTTTTAATTTTCTTGGATCAGTTTCAGAAGACAGTGAAGAGTGGACATGTGATGACGATGACCCTGTGTTTGACTCTGTTAATGAAACAGCGCACATGTGAGTGTTCCCTCGTGTGTGTACAGTACATTCGCCTTCTTTTGTACTCGCTTACAAAGCTTGCCTGTTCAGATATTGTTTTGTTTATGAGGGGTGTATGTTCAATCTTTCAGAGAACTGAATCAATCACAAGCCACACCAGCTCAAGGTGAGTCACTGATGAGACATCATGGAAAAATGTTTACAGCAACATTACCAACTGGGAACATCCAAGACTATATTCATAACTATATTAGTCATTAAAGCTACAGTATATCATTCATTGGTCATAGTCACATTTATAAAAGACGATTTCCACTACATAAGCAAAAAAAAAAAACGTCACACTTCAGTAAATTATATTTATGATATAATTGTGACACACAAATTATGACATAAAAATAACTATGACATAAGTTGAAATTCTGACCTAACCATTAATGTGAAAAGTTGAAATCATAAACATAATCATAATTATGATGACAGAATAAACATAAATAGTCACATTCGTGATGTAAAAGTCGACATTATGATATGAATAGTCATAATTATTACATTTAAAAAATTTAAAAAGTCCTAATTTTGACATAAACTGACATTTGTAATTATTTAAAATTATGATATGAACAGTCGTAATTATTACATGTCAATTATGAGATTTTTGACATAAGAAGTCAAAATTATGGAAAAGAGCAGAGAAATATGGTACCAAAAGTTTGACCAAAAAACTATTCAAAATTTAAATACATGTATTTATGACATAAAAGTCATGATTACAATAAAATTAAAAAATGAACTAAAGAAAATTTTAATTATGACATAAATCAAAATGAGATTGTAAGTTGTAATGATTAAATAAAAATCCATAATTAGTTTTTAATAATAATAAATGATGATAATTATTTTTATCAACATTATTATTAAACTTTATATTTTTGTCCCTGCATTAATTTCTTTTTCCAGATCCTGTTCACCAAGACCAAAGTGATTCATTGTATATGAACATGCCGTAAGTTCTATTCTATTCCCTTTAATGCCACTCTTCCGTGATAAACCATTTCACATTAAGAATAAACCAGAAAAAACATTCAGAAAAATATACAATATGTATGTGTCTTGGAAAGAAGTGCTGCATTTATTTGATTTAAAAAAATGTTGTAAAAATTCTAATATTGTGAAATATTATTACAACTTCAAAAAACTGTTTTCTACTTAAATATATTTAAAAATGTAATGTATTCCTGTGATGCAAAGCTGAATTTACAGCATCATTTCTCCAGTCTTCAGGGTCACATGATCCTTCGTCTGATTTCTCATTATTATCTCAACTAAAAAGCAGTTGTGCTGTTTATTATTTTTTTGGAAAACATGATTCTTGAACAGAACAGCAAAGATTTAACATAGAATTGTAAGTAAAATGATGTTTTAACTGTCACTTTTGATCAGTTGAGTGCATCAGTTGTTGTCTGTGTGTTGCAGAAGAAAACAGGAAGCGATTCACAAACTCTCCACATTCTTTATGCAACCTAAGACATCCTCTCAGCCCCTGCTACTAAACAACAGCCCAATGTAGGCCATCGCTTTAGTTACTGTCTCCTTCATTTGAATTCGCTAACGATTGCTTACTGTAAACGATAAGATTACAGGATAGCAACTAATCTCTACTTCCTGTTTCCTTATTTGGCTGTTTGAACATCAAGAATGCCGGAGCTCACACCAGGTATGTTTTGCCTCTCTAAACCTGAATTACATAAACAGCCGCATCTACCCACACTCATTCTTTTTCTCTTCTTCTTTCCACTTCTGGTTTCATCTGTTACTACTTGAAGAGGATCCTGGCAGCTTGTAAGTGCTTTCAAAATATGTGCATGTTCTCACACATTACACAGACACTAATTCATGAGATGTCTTTCGCCACAGGAGTATGTGGTCAGACTGGTTTGACGTGAATGTTTGAGATGGTTTTTCAGAAACCATGTCTCATTCCCTTGACCTGTGCTGCCAAAGTGATGACTGTTAATCAGATAGTGTTGTTATTGTATATTTCCTTTAGAAATAAAGGGGAAGACGTGTCAGACCTCCAGATTCTTCCTCCTCCGGACCTGTACGCCGACATCATAGCTGTAGACCCCATGCCTATTTACAGCAAGTATGTACATTAAACACATTTTGAGCTTTTGTGACAACATGCCCCAATAGCAGAACATGTTGTTGTATTATATGGGGTAAGTTGTCACAGTTCAATTCAATTCAAATTTTTTTGTATAGAGCTTTTCACAATACTTCTCATTGCAAAGCAGCTTTACACCAAAGTAATGTTTTACAGTATATGTAGTAGTAGCTTGTACAGTGGATCCAGACATGAAGTCCAGCCAATTTCTTAAATGTTTCTATTCATTAAACAGACGAAATAAATGCTGTTTTGAGTCAGAAATAGGAAAAATATACACTTGTATTCAAATATCTTTAAGATTTGTTTTTGAAAGAATTCTCTTATGTTTACCAAGGCTACATTTATTTGATTAAAATTGCAATATAGAAGGTAATATTGTGAAATATTAAAAACAAATAAAAATATTATATAAATAAAAATAATATATATTAATACACACACACACACATAGTATTTTTGAAATATATTTACATGTATTTATGTGTGTGTGTGTGTGTGTGTGTAAATATATATACTGTACAGTGCCCTCCACTAATATTGGCTCTCTTGGTAAATCTGAGCAAAGGGGGCTGTGAATAGAAATCTGAATAAAAAATCACAAAATTTGAACCTACCACTGAAGTAAAATAATTAAAATAGGGAGAAAATCTCATTTTGTTTTTTCCAATAATTGTTGGCCACAATTATTGGCACCCCCAGAATTTTTTATGAGCAAAATATCTCTGAAGTGTTTTCTGAATTGTGAGCACTCAATTATATTCAGCCCCTGCTTCCTGTTTCACAGAAATATATATAGGAGGGAAAAAAAGCCCAAAATCCCTTCATCATCAACACAATGAGAAAAAACAAATAATATAAAGTATTTCTTCTATGCTGCAAAAGATAATTGAGCTTCACCAATTAGTGAAGTGGCTTTAAGAAAAGAGCTAGAGCACTGAAAATATCCATTTCCACCATCAGGGAAATAATGAAGAATTTCCAATCAACAAACAATGTTAGGAAACTGCCTGGAAGAGGACGTGTGTCTCTATCCTCCTAATACACTGAGAGAAGTAGAGTTTGAGAGGCTAATGACTATTCAAGGACCACAGCTGGAGAATTTGGTCAGAAACCCTTAGAAATAGTCAAAAAGCCCCTTCATCAGCACATGTTGTTTGGGAGGGTTTAAGAAAAATTCTCCTCACTCATCCAAAAACAATCTCCAGCATGTTCAGTTGTCAGACAGGACTGGAACTACAAACGGGACTGGCTTCTATGATCAGAAGAAACTAGAAATAAGGTTTTTTAGCAGCAATCACTCAATCTTCCATTGGGACAATAATCCAAAACAAACATCAAAATAAACACAACAATTAGTCACTGAGACCAAAATGAAGCTTTTGCCATGGCTGTCCCAGTCCTCTGACCTGAACCTGAGTGAGGTGAACTAAAGAGTAATCTAAAGGGAAAACTCAGAGCCGTTATCTTGGGAAAAGGACATAGCAATAACTGGGTGCCAATAATTGTGGCCAACATGTATTGGAGAAAAACATTTATTTCATCACAAGTTTTTCTCCCCTTTTTCAATTCTTTTAATTCAGTGATAGGTTCGAATTTTTTAATGAAAGATCAAAAGGATAAGCAATGCAGATTTATTTCCACAGCCACCTTTGCTCAGATTTACCAAGGGTGCCAATAATAGTGGAGGGCACCTTATATATATATATATATATATATATATATATAAATATATATTTCCTATATATACTTCCTCCTTGACTTAACATTTAGCACTGGCTTTAAATTTGACCCTGGTCATTCCTGACCTCTGGCCTTTGGTATGCTACAATGATGTTTACTGACATTTTAGTGAACATGTTTGTCTATTCTAGGCCAATCAAACTCGTCTCAAAATAGTGTCATCACTCAGGCTGTGAGAGGGAAAGACGGACTGCGCTGGATCTTCACTCTTTCTGAGTTCATAACCCTCCTGTGGGCTGTGTTTTGATGAGCACCACAGTAAATGTCACCCACACATGCTCAAGCGGAGACGTGTCTGTCAAGCAGGAAGACTTATGTTTGTGATTGTGCATCAGTCTGTAAGTGGCTGCAGGCGAATTCTTCTATATTCATGTGTAATATGTTCATCCTGTGAAAAAAAAACTAAACAAAAAAAGAGGCCCATGTATGGTGTGGTGTATTTAAACCATTACATCTACAGTAAGTGTTAGTTATGAGTTCTGTGGCAAAGACAGTCTATCTAGTCTGAGGCTGTCTGATCATTTTAATATCCATAATTAAACAATTGAGTTTAAAGCTGACAGATCAAAATGACGGCATGTGAAGGTTAAAACAGCTTCACATCTGGGTTCGGTTTTTGTAATCTTATCATTAATATGCAGTTCCTAAGTCATTATTTTTGTGTTATCATTTACTTAGGAGTTTAGGATTGCAACTTAAAGGTGTATATACTTTACTTTGCATTTGTATTAGATTAATTAGTAATATATTAATTATTTTATATTTTATAAGCATGTTTACGTATTCCCAGTCTTCAGGGTTAAATATGTTGACGCTTGAAGTGCAAGTTTAAGTGTTGTTTATTTTGTAACTCTCTGGTGAAGACAATAAATGACACACTCGTGTATAGCTGTTTTCTATTTTAATACATTTAAAGGGGTCACCCGGTGCCGCATGCACTTTTTCAAGCAGTTTGGACTGAAGTGTGTGTTGGGAGTGTGTGTACACAACCACCCTACAATGATAAAGATCCACCAGTATTTTTATTAAATTTGATAAAAAATCAAGCCTTTCTCAAATGCATGTGGGTGTGGCGTCACCGACAGAGGCCACTCCCACAATAGTGGATTAACTGGTGTCTTACCTCAGACCCGCCCTGAGTGAGCCGTCATCAGACCGAGAAGCAGAGACAAGCAAAGCTGCGTCCGAAATCGCATACTGCTTAGGTACTACATTTAAAACCGAATGTATCACCCAACCATTAAAAAGTAGGTGAATGGGGGTAGTATGAATGGAATTCGGACGTACTACATCTGCCATATTGATGTTTGTCACGTGTCACGCGTTGTCACAACAGAGCAACAATTTAATTTAAGATTGTTGTTGTATGTATTAATGAACATAGCAGTAGGGATTTACTCCCGACATCTGAGAGACAGAATACACGGAGGATTAACGTTATGTTTGGTTCTAAAGGGAAACGCCCCCTTGATCGACCGAAATGCGTTTATTCGCGCAAATCATTCATGATCCAGCCTCACCTACAGAAGCAGTGAGTATAATGTCTTTTAATGAATCTTCGCAAATCGCCTTTCCTATAATGTGCTAATTAGCAAGTTTTACTATGAATACGGCTAAAAAAAGATCCTCTGAGAGCGTCTCGGAAAAGAGGGGCGGAGTCACAGGAGCTCGTGAAGATTTAAAGGGGAAGTACACAGAACAGAGTGATTTCTAAAGAGCTGTTTCTGACGGGAAAATTTGCGTTTTTTAAACTATCTTTGAGAAATTTTAAAACAAACTATATTACAAACTTTCTATTAAGACCCTAAAGAATCATATAAGCTTGTGGAAAATTTGCCTTTGTATGACCCCTTTAATATATTTTAATATATACCCCAGTTTTCGGTGACACATATAGCTTATATATTCATGTCATATATTCACAAAACTGTTGTTCTGTTTATGTTGAAGAATAAATATGAGTAAATAAATATTGTTTTACATAATCATAAAAGCTAACTATTCAGTGTGGAGCAGTTTCGTAACATTTCTATGATGACAAAAGCTGAATTTTCAGCAGCCGTAACTTCTCTTCAGTGTCCCTAAAACACTGCTTTGATGTAAAATGTATTACTAACTTATTTTTAAAGATTTGTACTGCCTAATATTAATAATAATAATTTAAACAAGTTTTTGCCATTGTTTAAAGTCTATATATATATATATATATATATATATATATACTTACAAACTTTTTTTTACATTACAATAACGACACAAACTACAAAATGCATATACCACTTTATTTTCCCTTTTTTTCTTTACAATAAAAATTAAAGTGCAAATCAAAACAGGAACACCATGCAGTGCATAACTTTTATAATATAACCCGCACACATGGACAGGAAATGACACGCACACATGTACAGTAGAGACATGTAGACACTAACAGTAAGAGGACATCTCCCAGCAGGGCTCGGGAACAGGCAGAAAACACAGCATTGTCATGTTTCACACATACAACACACTACACTGGAGAGAGAGGGAGGGCACACTATCCAGCACACGGACAAGAAACACTGAACATGAGCTGAAGCCATGACTGTCACGCCGCTTTCCACTGATACAACAGACATTAAACTGTCATACAAGACTTTTGGGTAACACTTTAGTTGGAAGTTATGGAACAGTCTGTAATTAAAGTTTGTAATTATGTAGCTACTGTTACACACCGAGTCTGTTACACAGCTGCGTACAATCTTGATACACTTTATTTTAATTTTTTCAGAGAGCAGTTTTCCAGTGTAGTAAATTAGTGAAGAGGTAATTTTTTTCGTTATTACAAATTGTGTTTCTCATTTCATATGTCACAGTAATGACTAATCAACATGTTATTTAGTGCTGTAACACATCCTGAAGTTTGCCTTGTCAGTTTTTCAGTATATAAAAGTAAATCGAGTTTAAATGTCAGGAGGTCCACTCGGGACGAAAGTAGCACTTGTTATTTTTTTCCCACTGTGGTGACACATTCAAAAAAAAAAAAAAGAGCATTCAAAAAAAAAAAGAAAGAAATTCAACATTTTTTTATTGTTCGTACTGTTACTTTTGAAACATATGATAAGTAACATTTAAAATGAAAAAAAAAATAACATCATTTTTTTTTCAAATATAAACAACAAAATATGTTTGCTGTTACATATTAACAAGGTCATAGATGTATTTAATAAATCAAGAGTAACTGTCCAAAACATTATCAAGTTTTTCTGAAAAAAGTTACTTTCGTCCCTGTTCTCCCCTACATGTGTTTAAGCTGTGTACTAACGGGGTTAAAGCAAAGGTGCCGCTAGATAAGGTTTACAGTATAGATACACAATGATGGTAAGAAGCTTATGTCTGTGTAATATTCTGTAATATTTAAAATATGTAACTGTAGCAGTCTATTACATCTAAATAATTACAAACTGTTCCATAACTTAGTTACATAGTAAGTACTTTTGCTTTTATGTACGTGCAGCGGCTACTACTAAGTACTTACAAGGTAATTACTCTGTATTATGGACACCTTAAAATAAAGTGTTACCAACTTATCTGGCCTCTAAATATGACAAATACTAACCCCGACTGCATAAAGCATGCACACATTGCTGTAATTCCCATCCAAATCCCATACTGAGGGATAGTTCACCTAAAAATTTCAATTATGCCATATTTACTCGCCCTCAAATTTGAGCTAAACGCTAAATATGAGTTGAACGCTAAAGAAGATAGTTTGACGTATGTTAGTAGCCAATAATTTCCATTGTATGGTTAAAAATACTATAGAAGTCAATGGCTAGCAGGTTACCAGCAGCATTATTAAAAATATCCTCTTTACTGTTCAACAGAAGAAAGAAACTTGCATGTTTAGACCGAGACGAATAGTTTTTGGGTGATCTATCGCTTAATGTAAAAGTCCAGCAGCAGGGGGCGATGAATCCCTAAACTGGCCAATTTTCTCAAGCTTTACATCAGCACTTTTTTTCCCCTCCAAGAAGTGATCCTCAAAGCGACCTGGGCTGAACTGGGATTTGTGGGAAAATGTTAAGAATGCGTAAAGGCTTTAACTTCTCTGAGGAATTTCAGACTGTCTAATATTTTTCCATAAAAAACAACACCCTAATCACAAAAAAAGTCCTCCAGCAGTGTAGTTTCCGCTTAACCCTTAACCTTTTATGTTTTAAGAGGCATCACGCCTATTGCATTGTTTTTCATTCAGGCGAAATGGGACAGCTGCAGCCGTGTATCATAAAAATCCAGCATACTTATACAAAACACACAAACGCTCTGCTCATGCACATTCAGCCGCTCCTTACAGTACGAGACAGAGGGGTAGATTCAGGAAGACCACCACATCTATGCAAATACAGTTTGTGATCAAGTGAATTATGACCCAGCAGGACAGAATATGAAAGTGACTGAGATCTAGTTCAAAACAACTACAACTGAACCACTTTTTGGCTGCCGTGTTAGACTGAATGATTTTTCCATAGTGTATAATCTGCATATAGTATATCTCTCATTTTCAGTCATCTTCTGTGTTGTAGTCGTCCATTCATACACATTGGCACAAAAACAGCTACAACAAATCCACTTTCTGAATCTTATTTAGTTTGTTCACAAGTAACACTTCAGAGGTGAGCTTAAATAAAGAATAAACATGTGTAACTAATAAATACATAGTATCTACTCCATACAAACAATCGCACGCATAAACAAATTCGATTAGAAACAATCTATTTAAGGCATCCCGGGGAAGGGGGGTCATGTGACGCGCTCTTCTAAATGCTCTTGGCTTATGTTCTCAACAGATACACACCACTCTAATAATGTTTAAACAATACCCTACCAGTCAAACGTTAGATGTTTTTGAATGTCTCTTCTCTTTGAATGGCTGCATTTATTTGATTCAAAATACAGTAAAAACTGTGACATATTATTACAAATTAAAATAACAGTTTTCTATGTGAATATATTTTTGAATGTTATTTATTTCTGTGATGCTACATTGATTTTTCAGCCTCATTACTCCAGTCTATAGTGTCACATCATTTTAGAGAAATTTTTATTTTTTTTTATTTATCAAACTTTGAATAGTAGATTAACATGGTTTCCACGAAAATATAAATAAATATGAATATTTCTAAATTATTTAACAGTAAGTCATCATATTCCTCCTGAATGTTGCCGCAAAATCACATTTGCATCAAAGAAATAAATTACAATTTGCAATATATTCACATAGTAATTCGTTTTTTTATACATTGTGATAATATGTAACATTTTTACTGCATTCGTAATCAACTAAATGCAGCTTTTGAGACACTTAAAAACTTTTTTTGTTTTTTAATCTTACCGACCTACCCCAAACTTTAGACAGGTAGTGTATCAGCAATAAAAAACAAATTGATATATAACATATATAAACTTAAATAATTATGAGATCAATTATTTAATAATGTGTACTGCATATATTAAATGTTGATTGCTAAATATATATATATAGGTTCTAAAGCACAAATGAATTGAATGAGGCTGAATGTGTCAATCAGGATGGATGCTTTAATAAGGTCTTTCTGGCTGGCTGTAATCTCAAGAATTGGGAATATTTTAAGGCCGTCTAATTAAAGGCTCACTCGTATCAACAAAATGACTGGCACATCCTCTGCTTCGTCCATCTCTATTCTTCTCTGTTTGCATTTTAGCCATATCAAGGCACAACACTGAAGCTCTTTGGCTGGTCTGTCTGCCTTCATCCAGCATATCTGTCTTTCTATGGCAGCAGCACGGGCCTCTGAGACAGACACAGAGAGGTGATGCTCAGGAGTATCATCAGAGGCTCACTGTGACATTCAGCTGGAGACTGCAAGCCAAACCCAGAACACTCCAGAAACAACCACTTAAATCATTTCATAGATATGACCTCTTTGTAAAATAGGCAAGCGTCTAAATAATCTTTAATATAATCTAATATAATTAAATAATGATCTCTGTATGTATAAACCTATTTTTGGTATATCATTGCAATCGATAGCTATTAAACTAAACTTTACAAATCAAGTGATTTATATGAGAATATAAATATACTATATAATACATATTGTAAAAAAAAAAAACTAAAAAAAAAAACAATCTGTGTTTAAGCATGTTTATAGTCTGTTTTCAATTATTTAAACTTCAGGATGATCAGGAGAAGCGCTGAGAAGTGGCCCTGAAAAGGTTTTGGACAGAATGAATGCCATTGCATTAGATTAAAAAATAGATTTAAAAGAGCAGAACGATGCACTGTTTAAAAAGTGCTTATTATAAAAAGAAAAAAAAAAAGGAAAACATCAATGGAATTTAATTGGAATTTATAATTTATAAATTACTAAGAATTGTTATTATATATTTAATAATTTAATTTAATAATATATTTAATAATAATTTAATTTAATTTAATATGAATAATTTGTAATTATTTTACCAGTTTTAAGTAGAACAGGAATATTTGTAGCCTATAGGAATATTTTGTGATGCCAAAAATCATTAGGATAGTAAGTAAAGATAAATAAATGTGTTACCATACATATATCATAATTTAATTTCTGATTAGTAATATGCATTGCTAAAAACTTAATTTGGACAAATTTAAAGTCATTGTTTGGGGTTTTTTTTTCACCATCAGATTCATATTTCTCAAATAGTTGTATCTCAGCCAAATATTGTCCTGTTATAACAAATAATACGTTAATGAAAACTTATTCAGCTTTCAGATGATGTATAAATCTTTTGAAAACAAAAATTACCCTTTTGAGTGGTTTTGTGGTCCAGGGTCACATACATAATAAATCTGAATGAGGCACGATTAAGTCAAAGTAGTTTGCTGATGACTTTGATGTTAATGACTAATGCAATGACTTTCATACATTTGTAAGTCAGTCCAAAAACTCTTCAGGGCGCTGTTTATTTGTGGGACTGACATAAAAGCACCCCGACTCCATCAGTCACAACCCTTGACCTTTCACCTTTTGACTGTAAAGAGGTAAAGACCATCAGATGATGGTGTGCGAGGGTGTCAGCGAGCCAGGGTAGTGATGAGGCTGGCACACATTTCGAAGAAGTCCATGGTGTGACTGCCCTGCCGCGGGGCCAGCAGAGGTGTGCTCCCGGTCAGAGAGCCGGGCAGAGAGCTGCTCAGCAGGGGCATCTCCACAGCCACGGTCGCAGAGTCGATGCTGAGCCGAGGCCGATGGAGGCCGGCCGTAGAGCCAGAGCGCTGGGGAGTCGAGGAGCCTGACTTGTGCTCCATCATATCGTCTGGAAGTGAGCAAAAGACTTTATTAGAGAGATATTGTGGGGAATAAAAGGCTGGATTAAGCAGATCTTCTACTGAAATAATAACAGCAGTGATTTGTCTCTAATGCATTTTAATATGACTAAATATATATATATATATATTGCAAAAATTGCATAGATTGCAAGTGTAAAATTTGTTTGCATAAAAACAGAAAATTTTTAAAGTAAATTTTTACAAAAATAAGAGTATTTATGATGTTTTTCTGTGAATATACTGTCTTTCTAACGTATGGTGTCAGTAATATTTTTGTTTATTAAAAGAAATCAGTACTTTTATTTAGCAAGGACACATTCAATTGGTAATAAGTACCCATAAAGATATTTATAATATAAAAAAAATTATAATAATAAAATAAAATTATATATATATATATATATATATATATAAAATAAAAATAATAAAAAATAGTAATGCTTTTTTTTTCTATTCATCAAATTATACTTAAAAAAAATCTCTTTATCTTTCTTTCCCTAAAATATTATTCAGCACAGCTGTTTTCAATATTAAAAATAATGAGCAACATGTCTTGAGCAGAAAAACATCATATTACAATCATTTCTGAAGGAGTATTGACTTTTATGCCATTACTGGAATTAATTAAACTTAAAAAAATATTCACATAAGAAAAAATCTTAAAAAATATTTTAATATGAAGACTTGGTGAGCATCAATTTTCAATATTCCATTTGAAAAAAATGTACCAACCCAAGACTTTTAGGGAAAATATATATTTTAACACAGATCCTAATTTGTTTTGCCTTTAGTACACAAAGCCAAAAGTCACAAAAAAGCCCATTGAAATTCAACTAAAAGACCCTGGTTTCTTAGCTTAAGAAAAGGCTAGGCATTCATTAAAATTAAGATATTTAAGCAACTTTTACAAAAATGCCTTATAAGAAAATATTACAGGTGTGCATCTAAACACAGAACAATGACACTGACGTGTTTTAAGATATGCCAGAGCAAGATATTTTCATCTGAGACAGCTCAAACATGCCGTTTAGTCTGGGACTAGCTTAAGCCTTGTCTAGGGGAAAGTAATGGGTACATGAAAATAAATAGCTGCCATTTAATTTGAGCAAGAGCGTCATCACTTTGGGGGATGCTTGGCATTTAAAAGTCTGATTTGCTGCTCACCATCAATGCTCTTGAAGTCCAGCAGGTAGCTACGGTTGTCCACCTGATAGAGCTGTAGACTCATCTTCACAAAATTCCCAGTGACAGGATTCTTTCGGCGCACTCTCAGGTGATAGGGGTTCACCACCTAAAACCATAACCGGTACAATAACACATCCATTTTCTCATTCTAGTCAAACAAGAACACCTATGTGTTTCCGAGCCACTCACTTTCCATTCATACTCCAGCTGTTTCATGGCACGATAAACCTCGGCCATGATGTCGTAGGGTTTGCTCTGGCTCCGTATGCCCAGGTGCCACTTAGCTTTTTTTACCGCCAGCGGTTTGGGACGGGTGGTGTTGAGGGCGTCAAGGGGGCAGCGTGCCTTCGGGCTGTCGGCCAGGAGCGGGGGCATCCGTTCGGGGTGAGGTTTGACCCCTGGGGGCAGAGGCATGCCCTCGTCCATGAAGGAGCCAGTCGGGGGACTGGAGGCCAGGTAGAACTCGCTGGCCTGGTTCATGATCCGCCGGTTGTCGATGATGAGGTGGTAGGCCACGGCCAGCTGGTCTTGAGGGTCTCCGCTGTAGAGGCTGCTCAGGACTTCAGCTTCAGTGCACTCAAACTTCTCACACACCTCACGTACGGCCTCCTCGTCCACCACCGTGGCGTCGTACGAGGGGTCCTCGGGGAAGAGGTAGCAAGGAAGGTCCTGCTTAAACCACTCATCCTCTCTGTCAGACGGGAAAGAACATAAAAGTACTGTAAAATACAATAACGTAGTGCTGTAGTAATAGTGTTTATTACACTACTATTAGCACAACATTAACTGTAGGTTAGGATTTGAAGAATTATTAAGTATTATTTATGTTATATTATTTATATAACTTTTAAGAATTAGTTAAAAACTTTAAGTAAAGACTGCAGTTAAATATAATATATATATATATTTTTTTTTTCTTTAGACGGTACTAGTTGTATGGAAAATGGAAAATAAGTAAATTAAAAGTATTATTAATATTCAATAATTCAATAATTAAAAAGTCAAAACAACAAATATATTAACTGACGTCTTTACATGACCTTTTTTTACATATTAAAATGTTTTAGTAAATTAAAAAATATAAATAAACTAATAAATAAATACATTTATTTATGTATATTTATGCATATATTTAACATTTTAATAAAGCTGTATATATATATACACACACACATACACAGTATAGTGTATAGTATAGTATAGTGTGTGTTTGTGTGTGTGTATACTAGTATATACCATAGACTGTAAAAAAAAATGGACGTAGTGTCCGTGACGTCACTCGTAGGTTTCTGAAGCGTGTTTTTGAAGCCTAAAGTGGGCGGAGCCGACCGCCGCCATCTTGGCAACGCGTCACCGCGCGTCACTCCCGGATGAT
>JAUMHR010000079.1:6365033-6378455 GCA_032361145.1 Enteromius fasciolatus
GATTCTTCGAACTGCTTCACACGAGTCGTTTACCAATCATTTAGAAACGGGGTAAAATTAAATCTATTTTTGGAGAACTCTGACCTTGCATACATGTAAACCTGTTCTAAGAGACTCATTAAGCGATATTAGCAACCTTTAAAATGGCATAATAGGAGCACTTTAGGAAACATAACGCTGAGGACTAGACTAGCTAACCAATTAAAGAGTTTACAGGTTCTAGAGACATGTTGTAAGTTGTATTTACAACTTTGCTAATACAGTGCTTCTTAAAAACGGTACCTTTTAAAACCCGCAGAGATGAACAGTAGTTATGTGTAAAGCTTGTCGGATATATTGCCCAACTGTTTCTTTCTATGATTCCCTCATGGATTCTTTGACCTATTGGTCAACCACAATCAGTGCTGTGATTTTAACTGACCATGTGGGTCAGCCCTGACTTCAGCCTCGTATCCATGTTACTTCAGCCATTGTTTTTATCAGAGCTGTTGTAGCTATTTATGTGACAAAATAACTTTTTTGAATATTAGATTATATGCATGTGCGTTTTGCAAAGAGGTCAGTGTTTTTCTAACTACGAGGAATTCTACTATATATAAATAAATATATTACACAATTAAGAACTGGCTGACTTTCAAGTAGGCCTGAATTATGTGGAACAAAAGTCATGGCTTTGTGTTTTTAGGTTAAAAAGGTGACGCACATCATCATAGCGAGTTGAATGTTAGATTTAATAAGGCTCTCAAGGTCAGAATTTCTCATCTGAAATGTGCACACTTAAATAAATAATTAGATAAATACAAGCTCACGTTGTGTAAATGATAAAAAAAAAAAAAAAGGTCATAAAAAAACCCCACTGGAGACAGGTTTTTGCATCCATAGCAAACATTTTGATAGGAAAGGATATCGAATATGAAATAAAAACGCATACAGAAATTAGTTTTTCAGTGTGCATTGACCTTCAGGCTTCATACCGCAGTTTATGATGACTCTGCATACAGAGGAAGAGATTTGAAGTGCTTCGCTTCTAGGATGCAACCTGTTTATGGCGTAATCTGTTTATTATTCATTCAATTAATTAGTTAAATGGAAGACTGTGAAAACCAATATAGTGAACGATCTCTAGGTTATACATTATGTGCAAAAATATCTACATTATAAGCAAACTTTATCTTTTTATAATCAGAATTGCTGAAAAAGATTGAGATTACAGAGTTAAGTTAAATGTTAACTACTAAAAGGCAGCACTCATTTTCACTCATTTCACTCATTTAAGCATAGTAGGCTAATTATAATTTATTTCATATAAAGCATGTCTCACACACTTATAGTCTGTGCTCTCCAAATCTTTTTTTCTTTCTCATGTTCATTCATTATATCAAACTATATTAAGGTAAATGGTTAAAATTCTCTTCCTTATTGGGATTTAGGCATGTATAGGAGTTCTGCAGTTTCTCAAACTAGAAAAAATAAACACTAAATATTCCATAAAATAGTTTAGTTTAGTTTTTCAGGTGTTTACAATAAATGAATAAACAAAGCATAACCTGTAGTTATCTTTCAGGCATAATAGAGAGAGAAATATGGCTTTGATGATTGGTTATGCAGTTCAAGCCATGTTTGTCATTTCTTAATGTTTAGGAATGGCGTTGTAACAAAAGAAAATCCAGATGACGTTTACCCTAGATCCTCTCCAGTCACGTCTTAGGTTTGCCTCTTCTGCCTAAAAAGTGTTGTTGGATGACGTGGGGTTGACGAAGCTGCATGGTTGTTGTGTAATGGTTTGGCAGGCGTGTTTTGGAAGGGCGCTGATATTATTAGGAAACCGTATACTGGCTAGAGATGCTGTGTGAAGTCAGTGCAGAGTCCTGATGGTTGTGAGTCAATGATATGTAATGAGTGGTTCATACAAAAAAAAAACGGGGATTATTTTGTATAACATGGAGTTTGGCCAATTTTGGATAAATAGAAAACGTAGGGCAACACTTATGTCTTGATATGGACTAGCATCTGTTAATATAACGCTGTTTAAATGTGAAACGTGTCTTTGTGTAAAATAGCAGCCTGCTTTTGTCTGAATTTCATGCTCAAGCATGTTTGACGTATCTTCTCTCTCACTTAGAGTTGGGTCGATAGACGATACCATCGTCCATCGCCGATAGACATCACGATGCTGAGCCGGCATCGTGATCCTTCGCCCCGCCGCCGCAGCAGCACCAAGCTCGCGAAAAATACACTTAATCTATGGCTGCAAATCTATGCCATTAATATGCGAGAGCACCACTGATGCTGGCGAGCGTGGCAAATCATTTCCGCGAGAGGAAAACAGATGTACGCGAACTCATTTCAAACCCTCGCACGCGCTCGATATGTCATCCGTGCGCAATTCAAGCACTCACGCGAACACTGTTATTTTTGTCAGTCGTGGGGCGGGGCTTGGTGTTTTAGTTACAACTAAACACCCCCCAACCGCCACCTACGACGACGATATCATCATCCATTGCGATGTTTCACATTAGACAACGTACGATGCCAGATTGGTCAACATCGCCCAACCCTACTCTCACTATATAAGTATATGAACACATGAAGTTCATCTCCAAAGCTGCACTGAGAGTCATTTTACTGGCCTTTGACTGGAGGAAAACTATTGTTAGATACACACAGAAACTCACGAGAACTTGACAAAATAAAAGACTCATTTGGGAACATCACAATTATTCATCATTGTTTTCATTTAAAGGGATAGTTCACCCAAAAATATAAATATAATATTGAATAAAAATATGAATAAAAAAAATATATATAATGTTGAGGTTTTATATTATTCACTTGATTTTCATAATCATTAAACAGAATCCCCCAAAAATTATAATACAGGTAACACAGAGTCTTTGAAAAAAATAAAACAATTTTTTTGGGCACTATTACTGTTAAAGTAGTAATAAAAAAAAACATAAAAAGTATATAAAACATAATTTGGAAGCAAATAAATCTGATTTCCTAGAGCTTTATGTTTGTGATGCAGTTATGAAGTACTACTTTGGATAGATTCAGACATGCTTGGCTGCTTTGTTTACCCCTGGTCTTACATGTATCGGGACTATAAATAGAGCTGGCAGGCCTGGTCTGGAGGGTACTGGTGCACACACAGGGTCTCTGGTTACCCACCCGCTCCGCCCAGCACTGCGCAATGCAGTGGGGAACAACAAACAACTTGCAGGATCACATGCAGAGTTGCATTAGGAATAGAGTACAGCATTCTAGGTATTAGTCAACAAACGCCTTAACACCCATGTTAAAACATACAGGCAGATCAGCATTTAGTTCACACATAGGGGAGGATCGAACCCTCTGAGGCTGTGTGTTTATCATGCAGTGTGGGCCCTACACACACACCTCACCCTGATCGTACCATGGCAACAGGTTTGGAATGCGCCATGTGACCTTACATCGCCCCAGAGGCCTCCTGACAACACACACTCTCTCTCATCTCTTAAGATCATCGCACATGAACAACACGCCAGGCCGACGTTCACTGTGTTTGTTCCAAACATTCATATTAAAAATGAGAAAAATGACCTGGAAGGCTTCTAAATGGGCACAGAATGTGTGCACAGCAAAATTATTATTATCTCCATCGATGCCAGTAAACTTAATCCTGCAATGAAATGCGGACTAGGACATAACAAGTGTTTAGTTACATACTTGCAATGTTTATTTCCATAATCACTGGCACCCCTCTGCTAGACTAGATGGGATTTTTGACCTTTAAGAACAGTACACAAGTATGCAGGCCTTAATATATATAGATAAAACATAGATGTATGTGTATATATAGAGTGGGTACGCAAAGTATTCAGACCCTCTTAAATTTTTCACTCTTTGTTATATTCAGCCATTTGCTAAAATCATTTAAGTTCATTTTTTTATCTTGCTGTGATATAGTAATAATATGGAGATGTCTTGCAGGTTAAACTTTAGCAACACCACTTCCCTGCCTTTTGCATGGGTTATGTTTTCACAGTTTCCTGAGGAGGCTTTCAATTTAATTTAGCAGTCAAAATTGTTCATAACAACATATACGCCACATCAAATGTCAGTAGCAGCCTTTTCCTGTCCTTTATTGTAATCAACATTGACAAATATAGATCACGAGAGTTGCGTCATAACATGTACTGTAAATGTATGCAAATGAATCTTATGTGGGTTGTAATTTGCATATTTTCCTACTTAAAACACTTGAAATGTTCAGATAAGAAGAGATTTTCCAAATTCTGTGGTCTTTATATTTTTAGTAAACACATTTATGTGATCCGAATGTTAAACTAAGCGCTAGCTCGACTTCCGTGGTCTCTATTTCTGTCTCTCTCTCTCTGTTTTCCGAGGTCCTCACAGTGCAGGTGGTGGTTTCCTACACCAGAAAACAGAATAAGTCATTTGTTCCTGTTGCCTCTCTTCTGCTGTCCCAGCGCTGCGTCTCCTCTCACCCTGCTCAGCACGTCTTGTTTCTCCTGAACACGGAAGCTGTCAGACTCCGTCAACAGAAACGCACAGATCTTTCACGAATCAGTCGCTCCTCTAGAGCAGTTTAATGTTTCTGTTGCTGAAACCGTAATGAGATCATGTAGATAACTCTCTTAACAACTCGGCTGTAAACTCAAACCTAACCAGCCTTAGTGACATCTGTCATTATGATTTATTAATGCCTCATTTCCAGTGCAAATAAATGTTCGTCTGTCACTTTTCACCGATAGGATGCGATATAGAACTGTTGAAAAACTTTAGAACTGTAGAGGGGAAAAAAATTATTAAATAAAATCATTTATATATATTAGGGTTGGGTCGATAGACGATACCATCGTCCATTTTGACCCCCTGCCAGATTATGACTCCCCTAGTTTTGGTAGGTTTAGTGTTAGGTGTGGGGGAGGGGTTATGATTAGGGGCGGGGTTAGGATTACTGTTGATTTCAACGAGGGGACACATAATTCGGCAGGGAGTCAAAATTCGGCACAACACCTGTATCGCCATCCTCTGCCCCGCCGCAGCACCAAGCTCGCGAAAAATACACTTAATCTATGGCGGCAAATCTATGCCATTAATACACGAGAGCACCACTGATGCTGGCGAGCGCGGTAAATCATTTCCGCGAGAGGAAAACAGATGTACATGTGAAGAAACGGGGCACGCGAGCTCATTTCAAAACCCTCGCACGCGCTCGATATGTCATCCGTGCGCAATTCAAATACTCGTGCGCGATCATTCCTGCGCTCGTTCCTCTCTCACCTGCTCGCGCGAACACTGTTATTTTTGTCAGTCGTGGGGCGGGGCTTGGTGTTTTAGTTACAAATAAACACCCCCCAACCGCCACCTACGACGACGATGTCATCGTCCATCGCGATGTTTCACATTAGACATTGTACGGTGCCAAATTGGTCAACATTGCCCAACCCTAATATAAATATACATATACTTTTGTGTGTATGTGTAGCCTTATAATGTGAAAATATGTAGAAAAATTATTTTCAACCCTCATTCTGAAGCTCTCTCTAAAATGACCTGTTTTTAACGGCTTCTCAGTTATTGAACACTGTTCTGATTGGCTAACATCATTGCATAGGAAACATTATAACCGCCCCCTCGCTACTGCATGTGAGTGTTTTGACAACATGTAAAAAATAAAAACTGTAATTTCCAGATGAAGCATCAGGAAATCATTTACTTGCAGTTTGTGATGCATCAGCTGCAGTCAGATCTAGAACCACTCAATCTTTCTACAAGTGTTTTTTTAGTCAACTCTCCATGACCCTGTGCCTTGTTTACAAGCAACACATGAAAGAAAAGATGTTTTTTTTACTCCATTTGTCCGATCGACAACTGTCTCAAGCATTCTTGGAGCTTGATTAAATAAATGCTTTGTTTAATAAAATGTCATGACCTAATTATCGCTAATAATTTTTGTGTTTTTACCTTTTTAAAGCAATCTCTACCTTGTTTGTATGATATTACTTGCTAGGCAGTGAGCATAGTCTTGCTTGGAGATGTGTAAATTTAAATCTACATAGATTTAGCGCACGACACTGAGACATAACTTGTTGAACAGTCTAGTTGTGAAGAGGGTGTTCTTCAAATGTGAAATTGATCTACAACATCTGACTCTGGAAAGCCAGAGTGGCATTTAAAGTTGACTTTATGACCCAGTTACGCCATTGTGCTTTGTCAGATGGTTCCTGGGTGAATGTGCTTTGTCATCATTCGTAGCACACAATGAAGTCTAGTCAAAGGCTGAAGCTCCTCAGAATGAATGAAACATCTCTGTCACAGTTGCTCCTCTCAGTTTAAGCTTAGCTTACTGTTAAACCTGCTTCATAATGGCTCTCTATTAAGTAAATAGTTCAGTCAGATCAAATCTCTACCAATCCCTGTTTTAAAACGGGTCTCAATTATGTCTCTGACTTTGAAAATGACTGATATCCGGATTCGGGAATGGCGTAGACATCTGACGTCCCCCTGTGGAACAGAAAGAGTGAAGGTGACTTTCCCTCTGTGTTATTGCGTTCAGTCTTTCAGACGTTCACTTATTCCACTCAAGGGCAAACATATGTCTTGTATACTAATATTCCCCTGCAGGAATGTGTCCTGTTTGCAGAGTCCTCAGTAACGCAGTAATCTGCTGCAGTTTTATGCTGATAATTACAAAACAACCATTGAAATATCTGGCCTTTAAAGTTGCTGTATAATTGCAGCAAAGCTTAACAGAAATAGCCTCAGAAATCAGCTGCCAAGCTTTTTTTTTTTTTTTCATTTTGCACTCCACCCAACAACAACAAATCTGTGCTGCTGGCCTCTGGGCTGGTTTATTGGGTAACCACACTCCAGATTGCAGCATTAATTATGAATGTGAAACAGATGACGTAGGTAATACATTAAATTCGGTTTAAAAGGAGAGATATAGAAGTCACACAACACGTTTAAGGACGTTTGTCAGTTTTAAAATGACATTTTTAAGGTAATTTATCAGATGTTTGTCTAATAGCTAATTTTTCAAATTATTTGTAGTAGGTATGTTGCGAAATAAATTACGTTTAAAAATTTTTTTTACTTTTTTTCTATAATTGCCGTGGCATCTGTAATTAATTTGTGTTATGTAGGCCTTTATCTTGGAGTTATTGACCAACTTTCATCCTGCTATTTTTTCTGTTTTGTTGAATGCGTCACGTAATGTAGCTGTTTTTAACCATTATGCACAGCAGTTGAGTGAAGTGCGTGTATATGTATACATTTTATCTAGTGCTGCACGATTAATCAAATTGCAATCGCGATGTCAGCCTATGCGATTACTTTACAGAAAATGTTGCGATTATATTAAATAAATAAATACATTCGTGGACGTAACAAGACATTCATTCTTGCGTTCCCACCAGACGCGAATGAAGTGGTAAGCACGAGTCATTTACATGTTAAGTCAATGCAAAGACGCAATTAGACATCCTGCAGCACTATTTGCGCGAATTATGCGACGTGTTAAACACGCTGGTTTTACTGCACACATAAGCTGCGCGGAAGCGGCGCGTATGAAGAGCATGATAACTTTTTACATTTTATTTTAATGTTAATTTAATTCAGTAATGTAAAGATGTTACTGTTGTTTAATTTTGTACAGTTTAGTTTTAATTTGTTGTTGCTAGATTGTACTGTATACAGTATCTCAGTTGAGAAATACAGATTTCAGCATTATTAGTAGTCTGTGTGTGCATTTTCCTTGATAACAAGCAAGTTGATTCAAACCACTTACATATTGTATCGCAAATCGCAATTTTGACCTTAATAATCGCAATCGCACATTTTTCCCAAATCGTGCAGCCCTAATTTTATCGAATGTCGAAGAAATTTTCAACTTCTGCCATGAGCAATGCCAGTGAATAGCCGCCAATGGAAGCGTCAGCCAATCAGGATCACTCTATGCAAATACAGTAGCCAGGTGGCAGCCAATCACGTTCATCCTGTTCAAGATCCAAGTTTTTGTTGTTGATTCCCTGTCTAATTTCATTGGCTGACGCTGCTATGAGCATGGCATCAGTGCCAAACTTCAGCCACACCTTCCATTAAGCGTTGACGCTGATGCCCCATGTGAACACACCGTGATTCGCGTGAAACGCTCAAGTTAAAAAGTCAAAAATTTGTGCCGCGTTAACCAATCAGGAGCTTGCTCTAGTAGTGACGTGATTGCTGCCAAATGGAGACAGAATTCTGAAACTATGGAGGACAAAATCATCATTGCTGCATGTGTAGGAGCTGTACGACACATCTTCGTACGTTAATAGAAACAGGACAAATAAATACTCATTCATTAAACCAAAGTTTCCCTATTAGATATACCCAAAACGAGTTTTACCTCATATCTAATCACTACAGAGACTGGAGGCGCCTGGCAGAAGCCCCTCCCATGACGTGGATTTGCGTGTGCTGTTAAGCGAATTTCACGTCTGTATGAAGCGCGTAAACTAGAAATGTTCAAGCGCCCAATTACGCACAAATAGCGCAATTTATATGTGTAAACGTACCGTTACAAATGTTTCTTAAGAGAGCCTAGCCACAGACTGAAGCTTGCAAGTAAATGCAAATATTTTTCTGTCTCTTCTAGAGGAGTAATGATGAGAACGGGAACTGTTCTGGGAACAGTATGGAGTTTCCCACCACTAATCTGTATGAGCTGGAGAGCAGAGTGTTCACTGACCACTGGTCCATCCCGTACAAGAGAGAGGAATCACTCGGCAAGTGCCTCATTGCCTCCACCTGCCTAGCCAGACTGGGTGAGTTCTGATGGCTTCTTTTGTGCGTTTGTACGTAAACATGAAATCGAGGAAACGTCACATCTCAAATTTTTCCCCTCTGTAGGCCTGGCTGATGCAGATGAGAACTGTAAGAGGTTCATTGACCGTTGCATGCCTGAAGCCTTCAAAAAGGTATGTGTGTGCCTATATGGATCAGCAGGCTTGTAAACACATCAGCTCTGTATATCAAGTGTTTGTACTAAATTGTAAGAAAAGGCAAAGATAAATAACTTGGATGTTAAATGCTGTTGTAGTTGCTGACGTCCAGTGCGGTGCACAAGTGGGGAACAGAAATTCATGAGGGTATCTACAACATGTTGATGCTGCTGGTGGATCTGGTCGCAGAGAGAGTCAAACAGGATCCGATACCCATCGGCCTCATGGGAGTTCTCACTATGGTAGGCATGCCCTTTTGCTGTTATACTAAATGCCAGGCTAAGACTGGATGAAATGAGGAAAAAAAGGCAATATTCCTTATGCGTTTGCCCTTTTATCTTTATAATATTAATTAAAAGCATGTTTATTGTGCAGTTTGGGAGAGATAACAAAAGAAAAGGGAAAGATATTAGATTTCAGTATTCTACTAAATATTATATATTATTTTTAAAAAATTTGGTAAATTACCAATATCACCAAGAAATGCATGTACTGTTTTATTGACAGGCTTTTAACCCTGATAACGAGTATCACTTTAAGAACCGTATGAAGGCCTGTCAGAGGAACTGGGCAGAAGTGTTTGGAGAGGACAGCATGTTCGCTGTTTCTCCCAGCTCCAGCTACCAGAAGGTACTGCTAATGTACATGTGTGCTTCTGGCTTGAAAAAAAACTGGTTCTGTACATTTCAGCACAATAGTGTCACAAGCATCCTTCTAGAAGTGCCTTTGCAATGTGTCCATGTTTAGCCAGGAAGTTTATGATTAAGAAATTGTACTTTTCGATGCCAGAAACAGTCTGTTAGTGTATATACAAGAAACCAGCCCGATCTCATGGCAGTTTGTACGTATTTTACAAGTTGACTAATTCATGCATTCATAAATTTTTTGCTAAATCGTACATATTTTACCATATTTAATTTTGTACGAATGACCTACACCTAGCCTAGTGTGTTATATTTTACCTAACACTGCTGCACATAAAGTCTACAGATATTATTATTATCGTTTTTTATTGATAGCATCCCTGTAGCTGCGTTAATAAAGTGTACAATAATGCTTTCTTTCGTTTGATTCAACCGGACGTGTTAATAACTCTTCAATATGGCATCATGTCATTCACATCGACCGGTGCAAAGTCACCTTTATTCGTACCTTTTCACCGGCGTAGTATGTGATCTGCTCGGGCGAACACTTACGTTCGGGTTTGATGTGAACACACCATTAGAGATATTTAGTGCCAGTTTATCCAACACAGTCTTACGAGCAATTCGTACATATTCATCTGAGGTGCCAAATTTGTGCCAATTCGTACGATTTGTCTAAAACCACGTGATTGGTAGGTTTAGGGGCGGGGTTATGTTCAGGTCATTCGTACAAATTCATACGAATTGGCATCTCGTAAAATCCGTACGATTTAAAATAAATCGTATGAATTCGTACAAGTGAGGTCGTACAAATTCGGACGAATTAGCCACCTCGTAAAATATGTACGAATTGCCGTAAGATCAGGTTGGTTTATCAGGAAGTGATGATTTTGTTTTGCTTTGTTAGTTTTATGTGATATTTCAGTTTTGCGCGTAATTTAAATTTACCTTTTTGGATGGAAATATAGCTAATAATGGGTTTTTAACCTTAAACCATACAAACACATTGCATTACACCAAATACACAAAATAATGTTCCTTTTAGCATGGTTACATGACCCTTTTAACTGCACAGAAATTAGTTTTTACACTTTAACATATTGTATATTTTCTTTACATAAAATTATATTACTTATATAATAAAAAATAAAATCCACATTGTTTTGCATTAAATTTATGATCTGTCTTTTGATTGGACCAGGAACCTCACGGCTGGCTGGTTGACTTAGTGAATCGGGTAAGACCTTAAGTAACACACTAATAGAAGATATTATATATGAAATTATATTATATTACATTACCTCACATTTGACAAATCTAAGTGGTGTTCTATGACTCTAAATATGTCTGCAGTTTGGAGAGATGGGAGGCTTCACAGCAATTCAGTGCAAGCTCAACCAGGAAGAGATAGAGATTGGGGTAAGAATGTGCACTTTTGATGTCTTTAAATTTTACTGATGTAGAGTAGAACCGTTATTTTATTTATGGAATATGCCCGGGGCCATTAAATATGGGAGAGTTACTGTTTATATTATGGTAATAATTTTAATTATTGGCTTATCTGTGTCAGCCTAAATTATTGTTCATCCCTTGTGAAGAGACTTTCCCAAATTTACAAGGAGTGCAACATAATTATATACGGTTTAACTTGCAGAAATAACTGAGCGAAAACGTTGTTTCCCATAATTGTGATTTCTGTGTAAACACAGATGCGGCTTGTTTATTTCCGATGTAAATCTAAACTCTGCCTATGTTCTGTTATTTCCTCAAATGATTTCTTAAACTAATGGAGTGGAAGTGTAGTGTAAAGAAAAAGGGTGTCAAATTAAAAAATAAATATGAACCCTAACCTTTTAAAACACCTTAAATGTAAGAGATGTTGAGTGGTTGTACACTCACTACAGGCTACAAGTTTAGTCATCTAAGATACGAGCTGGACAGGCTATCTTTGGGTTGAGAGGGAACTCTAAGCATAATAATGGAATGAATGGATAATTCATGGTTAGGAGAGCAGGAGAGTGAAGTAGTGGTGTCTGGATGAAGCGAGGCAGTATGTGTGAGATGCTGAGAGAGAGAGCGAGTTGAACGAGGGCAGATTCTATTATAGCATGTGTGCTAAAGAGCTCAGGATGTTTATCACCATCACGAAGAGCATCCTACTCACAGCAGACAGTGAGAAAGAGACGAGAGCAGAGAACATGAGATGCCACATTCTTATGGCTGGGGGAAAAAAAGAGCATTCATGCCAGTTATTAAGATATTCAAAGCTACAGAATTGCTTTTTTTAAACGCTATTTCTCATTAAGCCTTTTGATGTAATGTGTTTGTCTGAAAAATATTATTGAATTAGTGGGAAAATGGCAAGGAAATCAACCACAGCTCTCAAACACGATTTAATGTTTTATTGGGTCAGACAGATGGATGGATAGACAGATAGAAGGTAGAGACAGATGGGACAATCAGTTAGTTGTCAAACAGTCAATTCATGAAATAGTCTAGAGGTTTATTTAGTTATTTTTTTAATTTAGTTAAGCTGTAGTAAAGTCTTGTTAGTTGTACTAATTAAAACCAAATTCTCTGTTTTTTCTGTCAAAGATTTGTCTGTTATATAGGGTTTTTTAGTTTGGTTTGGTTTTGACTTTGTTTTTTTGTTTGGTTTTTCTTTTGGTGATTTTTGTTTTGCTTAGATTTATTTTTGTTTTGCTTACTTTTTTGTTTTTTGTTTGTTTGTTATGCTTAGATTATTATTATTATTTTTTGTTTGTTTGTATGGAAGAGGATTAGGGCCAAGCAATAATAAAAATATTTAATCATTTTGAGATTAAACTCGTTAAATTACGAGAAAAAAGTCAAAATAAAATGTTGAGAATAAACTTGTTAAATTATGAGATTGAAGTCGTTAAATTTCAAGAAATAAGTTGTTAAATTTCAAGAAATAAGTCGTTAAATTTCAAGAAATGAGTCGTTAAATTTCAAGAAATGAGTCGTTAAATTTCAAGAAATGAGTCGTTAAATTTCAAGAAATGAGTCGTTAAATTTCAAGAAATAAGTCGTTAAATTTCAAGAAATAAGTCGTTAAATTTCAAGAAATAAGTCGTTAAATTTCAAGAAATAAGTCGTTATATTTCAAGAAACAAGTCGTTAAAAACAAGAAAAAAGTTGTTACATTTCGAAGAAAAATACCCCTCATATTTCAAAAAGTAAAAGTGCAGAACAAAAGACTTTTGGAAAAGATATGCCATTTTTTACACAGTGTAAATTAAATGGCTGTTTTTATTTAGTGACATCTATATAAATGGGCTAATTTCATTTATACTGTAAATAGCATCTATGGCGGTGGAGTCCAAAGACCAGCCGCGGGCCAAATACAGCAGTGAATGAATTTCAAACACCAGGAACGCAGCTTTTCTATTGAAATATTTTCATACGCGCTGTCATTTCTTTACCGCACGAGAATTCCTGAACCAGCAAACGCGAAGGAGCGCTAAATTGCATGAAGTTCGCTGCACGGATCGTTATTCTGTCTAAAGACAGCGCAGCGCAAGCTCAGATGAAATGCACTACTGGTCTTGATCAGCCGAGCGCTGTGAGAACAATCCTCTACTATAGATGCTATTTAGGCCCAATCCCAATTCTATTTTCTACCCCTTTGCCTACCCCTCGCCCCTTCCCCTTGTCCCTTAAAATAAAGTGGAAAGGGGAAGGGTTAAATATTTTCCCCTAAGAAATGGGACACCACTACTACACTGATATACGTCATCTTCCATTGTCACTAGCTCCTAACG
>JAUMHR010000079.1:6385350-6399596 GCA_032361145.1 Enteromius fasciolatus
TTACGCCTCTGGAGAGTCCCCACAAGGATAGCAAACCAGACGTGTGTGTGTGTGTGTGTGTGTGTGATGAAATTCCATTTAAAATCAGTTTATTTAGTTTGGTTATCCTGTACATGTGCATCATATTTTGTGTGCAGGCTGGTCAGTCCTCCACTGTGATAGAGAACATCCACACCATCATCGCCGCTGCTGCCGTCAAGTTCAACTTTGACCAGCTCAGCCACCTTTTCGTCCTCATACAGAAGGTCTTGTTTATCTTCCTCTGGACTCTTTCATCTTTATGAGCTGTTTCTGACTGTCCTGACTGTGTTTTCAGAGCTGGGAGGTGGAGAGTGATCGCGTGAGACAGAAGCTTCTGAGTCTGATTGGACGAATCGGCCGGGAGGCTCGCTCTGAGGCAACCACAGGAAAGGTAAATGCCATAAATACATATGTATATTTCTTAAAATGAGCACTGCTCAGGTTGTTAATATATGAGAATATCAAAATTTAAGGAAATAAATTTGATTCGTGCTGTTTTTAAAACCCATACCACCTAATTATTACATTAGATCATATTAGAACATAAAATTATATGTAATAGATTACAATATTAAAATTTTTGTGGCTTCTGTTTCAGGTGTTGGAGGTATTGTGGGAGCTGGCACATCTCCCCACCCTTCCTACCTCTCTAGTGCAGCAGGCCTTGGAAGAACACCTCACCATCCTCAGCGACGCATACGCTGTCAAAGAAACCATCAAGAGGAACTACATCATCAAATGCATCGAGGACATCAAGAAGGTGAGCTGATATCTCAATTCCCAAACCCCAAACTCTAGAGACTATTTCTCACTTCACCTGTAGTGTATGAACGGATTTAGATGAATAACCAACATAAATGTGATTCATTTTTTTATAACATAAATATGATTTGTTGTTCTGTCATTATGGAAAGTCACTGTCTGGCTTGCTTCTGGTGGTCTGAATTGGAGTGAGGGTTCCTCACTCTTACACACGTCTCCTGTAGTACTCCATCTGCTTTATGCTCCTTCCTGAAGATCCATACTCAGAAGATTATGGACCATAAACGCAAAATATGCACCCATACTCAAACAGCAACACAATGACACACATTTTCGAGCTTCCTGGCTTCTTTTTCAGTCTAGAATCTGTGCAGCGGGCTATTTTAAGAGCTGATCTGGGAGTATAAAGGTGTTGTTCTGTCTCTGGCGCTAGATGTATATTTTTGGCAGTCTAGTTTCAGCTTGCCTCATCTCTCTCACACACACACACACACATACATACATGCATACATACACACAGGCATTCACTTTGCTAAGTCTTTTTGCGCTTCAGCCTCTGATGTGATGTGAGTGCAGCGCCTGCCGCATAAAGCCTTAGTGGCGCTCACTGAATACTGAAAGTTTATGTCTTTAGATGCAAATACAGGAGGATTCAAAGTCTCCCAGCGATACACAGGTCTCTTTTCTTACTGGCACCTGGGGCAAGAAGAAACCGAGCTCATTGGCTAAAGTAAGAGAAGATCCACCCCTTTAGTTTATAAAACTGACCAATCATAACTCAGCCTGACTCTCACATGAACAGAATTTGATTTGCAAACTGATGATTGCCACTTGATTCACTGGGACGGACTGTAAAGATATGTGTGATTTACAAAGGGCACTTCTGAGGGTTTGATCTTCACATCCAAATATCTATTGGGAAAACTAATGACCTTTTGACTATTGGCTTTAATCTTTTGTTGGACTATTTGAAACTTTTGGAAATCAGAGACACTAACCAATGCCTGGGTTGTTCGATGGGTCAATGATGTGATGCTAATTTCTTCATCCTGTCCATGTATTAAAACTAATGCAGTAATATAAATGTGTCTTTCTGAATTCAAATTCGTTGTGATGTTTCTGTGGGGGGAGGCATATGAAGATAAAAATGTCAGGCCGGTATAATTGTCCTGATATCAAAATTAAGAAAAAGGCTTTATGAAATGAAGACATCCCTTGCGGAATCTGTGAAAATGTGAAAAATTGTTACAAAATAAGAGAGATTATACAAAATGCCTGAATTTTTTTATTTTTTTAAGTACTGTTTGCTGTCCTGAGTGAGATATTTTACACAAAAGTCCACAAAACAAAAAAAATAGCAAAAAGTATTCGAATAACACCCTCAAAAAACATTCTTAGATGCTCCAGAAGGAAACCGGGGGTGAAAACTTTTTACATTTGAAGACCAAGGTAAATTGTACTTAATTTGTCTTCCGGAAACATGCAAGTGTCTTTTGTTGCTTCCAAAAGGCAGTACTATATGGTGGAAAAAAGAAATTTCAACAAAATAAGAACACTTTAACTTATTCATCCGGTTCAAAAGTTTTCATACCCCCTGCTATTAATGCATCTTGTTTCCTTCTAGAGTTTCTCTGAATGTTTTAATAGTTCTGTTTGAGTCCCTAAACGATGGATCTCAAAAACATACAGTCACTTTTGGAAAGTGTTCAAATATGCAAAAGATGATTTTTCTGAAGCAGAGTGCTCCGTATAACTGTTCAGAACAAACAAGGGACTCATGAACAACACAAGAAAACATAGATCATAGGTCAAGTAACCACACAAAGTATTAAGAACCAAGGGTTCCCAAACTTTTTTTAAATTTTACAATTGTTTCTATATTTGTGTTGTGTGAAATATCTTTCTCATAAAAAAACAAACATGCATTTTGTCTAATCTCTTATTTTGTTAAAGGTTTTCACATTTTTACAGATTCTGCCCAAACTTTAGCATAAAACTGTTTGTCAAATGGTGCAACCAACAAACAGAGAGAGAAAAACACAATGTTTTAAAACAAAATGATATCATAGAGTGGACCTCTGACCTTCATGACTTCTCTCAAATATATATGATAATTTGACCATTTTATGACGACAGGTTCAGGTTGTAAAATGTCATGTGGTGCGACCCCCCCATAAATTAATACATTTATAATAAAGTAAATGTTTTAATTTTGGAATGAAATTTTTTATTTGAACTTGATTATTTGGTTACTCTGGTTGTACCACAAGACATTTTTAGAGTTCTTACATTTTTACTTTTTCTTGAAAATGGTATAAATGTTAATTACCCGTATGAAGGTTGTGGACATATTTATACGTCATTGACCCAGATGGAGGTTACCGTATTCCATGAAGGCATCATGTGTGTTACGGTTGATGTCACAGTGTGTTTGTTCTTGTGTTGTAGTCGTCTCAGCAGACTAACCCTCAGACGGTGTGGGTGGTTCCAGCCTTGCGGCAGCTTCATGAGATTACACGGTCTTTTATCAAACAGACCTACCAGAAACAGGACAAGGTATGTGTAGACGGTGTTCAGACAGACCGTCTGGCCTATTCATTTCTCTTGCAAGTGGTGCTACATAAACTAGGAACCTCATTTTTCATGCTTTAAATGGCTATGATTATACTTCATGTTGTGTCCTCTATCAGAGTATAATTCAGGACCTGAAGAAGAACTTTGAGATAGTGAAGCTGATCACTGGCTCTCTGGTGTCATGTCATCGCTTGGCCGTGTCCGTCGCTGGATCCAATGGTCTCTCTGGGTCCACGCTGGTTGATGGGCGGTACACCTATCAGGAGGTGCGCAGCCACAAGTCCAGTCCTTTATTAGATTAAATATTTGATTAATATAAAAATGTATATAATTCAAAAACATAGCAAATAAAACATGCGTTCTTTTAGTCGTCTACAACAGTGGTTCTCAACTGGTTTGGCCTTGGGACCCACGTTTTCCCATGGTCACCACTGTGACCCACTTACCATATATATATATATATCAGAGATCTGATCTGATCATCATCAGTCTGTCTGGAATCACATGAAGACTCAGAACAAACTGAGACAGAGTCAATCCAGAAGAACTGTGCCAACGTCTCCAAGAAAAAGAGAAGTGTTTTTTTTATCTGGCTGATGTTGATGTTTTGTTTTTGTCACATTTTTCTAGTACTTGGAGTGTCACTTGAAGTTCCTTGCATTCTTCCTGCAAGAGGCCAGTCTGTACCTGGTCTGGAATCGAGCCAAAGAGATCTGGGAATGCTTGGTGTCCGGCATGGATGTGTGTGAGCTGGATCGAGAGGTGTGTGGCGGTGTTTTTTTTGTTTTTGTAGTGCGTTTAATGACTGTTGTGTTGCAAATGCTGATTTGTGTTGTTAGTTAGTTTTTATGTCGTTCAACTCTGTTGTAGATGTGTTTCGAATGGTTCACCAAGGGACAGCATGATCTAGAGAGCGACGTTCAACAACAGCTCTTTAAAGAGAAGATCCTCAAGCTGGAGCCTTACGAGATCACTATGAACGGTAGTAGTTCAACCACAGAGTTCACTCACTTTACCACAGTGTTTCCTGCATCATAGCACCTTGAAGTATTGCACATCTCCTGTACATCTGCGGGAAACCGCTATGCTTATTGTGCTAAATTTACCACCAAAAATAACCATAGGGTGAAGTTACATAAAGGTTCCTGAGTGAGTTTTCTGCGGTTTTACAGGGTTTAACCTCTTCAAGACCTTCTTTGAGAATGTGAACCTCAGTGACCACCGTCTCAAACGACAGGGAACACAACTGGTATGAGATTCCTGTTTGTTCTCAGGGAAGTTGGTGGGAAAATCCCATCTTTACAGGCAAAATCATATGATTGTCTCTCTCAGTGTGTGGAGCGGCTGGATCTGGCTGGGATGGACTTCATCTGGAGGATCGCCATGGAGTCTCCAGACGAGGACATTGCTAATGAAGCCATACAGCTCATCATTACTTACAGCTACATTAACCTCAACCCCAAAATGAAGAAGGTAAACAATCGAACCTTTGTTTTTTGACTCTTTCTATTCCAAGATCTCTGTTAATCACCATTTTCATTTTCTTTGTGTATTTCTTGCAGGACTCGGTATCTCTTCATAAGAAATTCATTGCTGACTGCTATAAGAGATTGGAGGTGAGTGTTAAAGTGTGAAATGACACCCTCCCTTGTAATGATAGTTGTGATAAAATTCATTCTTACGCCACACACAGGCTGCTAGCTCTGCGCTGGGCGGCCCGACCCTCACACATGCTGTTACACGGGCGACCAAGATGCTGACAGCCACTGCTATGCCAACAGTTGCCACATCAGTGCAATCTCCATCCAGGTATGAGGAGGAGATTTGAGAGGCGTTCAGATCAGCTGCAAATGCATTTTCGTTAATATTCTGCTTGTGTTTTTCCTAATTAAATACGTTTAAATACCGTAATGTAAAAGTGCTTAACTTAAAGGAACAGTTCACCCGAAAATGAAAATTCTGTCATCATTTACTCACCCTCAAGTACTTCCTGACCTGTGTGAGGTTCTTTGTTCTGACGAACACAAAGGAAGATATTTAAGGAAAAAAAATACTATGGAAGTCAATGATGACCCAAAACCACAGGTTTGAAACTACTCGAGGGTGAGTAAAGGATGACAGAATTTTCATTTTTGGGTGAACTGTTCCTTTAAGTAAAACTTTTACATTACGGTATTTAAGCGTATTTAATTAGGAGAATATTACCAGAGCTAGAACAGAAAAAACATTTACAATTTTTGTATTGATTTTAGTTTTACCTACTGTTAGTTTTGTTTTATTATATTGTTTTTTTGTTGTGTTGTATTGATTTGTTTTTTGCATTCTATTCTGTTTTTTGTTTTATTGTATTTTTTTTGTTATACTGTTTTTTGTGTTCTATTCTTTTTTTTTTCTTTTTTTTAGTTTGATTTGTTTTGGGGTTTTTTCTATTGTATTGATTTTTTTTTTGATTTTTTTTTTTGTTATTCTGTTTAGGTTTTTTTGTATATGTATATATATATATATATATATATATATTTTTTTTTATTTTTTTTTTTATTATTATTGTTTTTGTTTAATCTTAAACAGCAAACAGGTTGTTTAGAAATAGTCTGATGTAATTCAATATCAAGACTGAGACATTTCAAAAAATTTCATAACAAAAAGTTCGTAACCATCTCTGTCCTCAGGTCCAGTAAACTAGTGATCATTGAGAGACTTCTTTTATTGGCAGAGCGTTATGTCATCACAATAGAGGTAAGAGCCAACACACACACACAAACATGTTGGTTTTTATGGTTTTCAGGGACCCTATATAGGCGTAATGGTGTTTATACTGTACAAACTGTATTTGCTATTGCCCTACACCTACTCTATACCTAAAACTACAGGAAACTCTCAAAATAAAAAAAAAAAATTATATAATGTTTTGTCAGTCTTTTTGAATAATGGGGATGTAGGCAGACATAAACCACGTTCACAGTTTAATACCTCTGTCATTATTTGTGTCCCCTAAACCATAGGTCTTCAACCCTGCTCCTAGGGACCCGCTGTCCTGCAGAGTTTAGCTACAACCCTAATCAAACACACCTGAAGCAGCTTGCTCAAAAATACAAAGGCAGGTGTGTTGAATCGGGTTGGAAGTAAACTTTTTGGGACAGTTGGTCCCCAGGAGGAGGATTAAAGACCTCTGCCCTAAACCAGTGCACACACATAGAGACAGGATAACTGAGTTAAACACTGCTTCGAGTATCTGAGCAAAAAGCTTTATTGGCTCAAGTTCATCTTGTATTCAGCATCTTTTGCTTTGATATTTATCTTAAACGCCTTACAGTTGATCTCTGTGTGAAAGCATCAGTCCGTCTCAGAGAAGAAATCTGTTAGCTGTAAAAGTCAAATGTAGCAACGTCATTGAACGACAGGTTTTGCTAATTAATTCTCTTAATGTGTTAGATAGCTGTCAGACTAGCAGCTGTGGAATGAAGAAGTCTGATCGTTGCTTGACTGCAGCATTCACCGTCCCTCCGTTTCTCCAGCTGTTCGGTTCCGTGCTGAAATCTGGTCGTGTCATTTAGTGCATTCAGGAATAATCATACCAGAACACAGCGAAAGGGATGTAATACGCTGTTGATTCCTGTATGTCTTCAGAGAGAGAGAGAGAGGCAGACACCCGTTCAGTCTAACAGACACTAATTGGTCGGTTATTGGCGCAGGAAGTGCTTTTGGACTGTAGCGCTTTTGTCTAATCTGTGTATTTGAGTAATTCATGTAAGATGAGGCTCGGTAGCTTATTGCTGGAATTCTTCTGCCAATTCATTGAAGTGCTTTTTCATGGAAAAATTATTCAAAATATTCATCTAATGTTACATTTAACTCGGGAAAGTGCTTCGATACCTTGTTATTAACCAGTATAATTTATATAATATTTTTTTAAATGTATCATTTTATGCATTTTGATAATGTTTTATTAATAATTCTAAATAAACTACTAATTTGTTTTTTTTACAATTCTTTATAAAGGTAATAATTCTAATATATTATGTGTATTATAATAATACACACATTAGATTTTATTCATGTTATTGATGTCCTGTTATTATATAATATTTATTTAATATACACTGCTTTTTGACTACAATTTAAAATAACTACTTACTGTTTTATTAGTGCTGTGAAATGGTTAATCGTGTTTAATTGCATCCAATTTTTTTTTTACATAATATATGTGTATATTTATTAGGTACATTTATATATAATAAAAATTACATACATTTATATAGATAAGTATACCAAGTACACACACGTATATTATGTGAACAAAAACTTTTTTTTAGATACAAATAATCATGTGACAGCACTAGTTTTACTATATTTTAAATGTGATGTATTCCTGCGATGCGCAGCTGCTTTTTCAGCATCATTTCTCCAGTCTTCAGCATCACGTGATTCTTCAGAAATCATAGTAATATACTGATTTGCTGCTCAAGAAACATTTATTATCATAATTAGATTTACTATTAATTTTTATTGTAAGCTGTGATGCTTTTTTGTTCGGTATTCTTTCATGAATCGAAAATAAATTGTATTTTTATTTAATTTTATATGTTTTATTTATAGATTTCTTTAATAAAGGAATTAATTTCTTTAAAAAAAAACTACTGTGATTAGCAGTATAGTATTTTAGAGTAATGTTATAACATCTCAAAATCTGATTTTATAATCTTCACACTGGTTTAAATGGAAAATGAGTTTCCAGGTCACATGGTACTGACACTTGTCCCGCTGGATCTGTTTCAGGACCTGTATTCTGTTCCTCGAACTATTCTACCTCATGGAGCGTCTTTCCACGGCCATCCTGTGACACTTCACATCACTTACGAATCTACCAAAGACACATTCACCTTGGAGGTAACATCACACACACACACGGACCTGACACGTATTTGTTTTCTTTCTCTGTTAGCTATATACATTAACTTAAGACATGGACATAACCTACTATGATCACATGTGTGCCGACCCATGGAGCCTGGTCGTACGGATCCGTTACACCACTCGGGCGTTCATGACTCAAATGCACACACTTGTAAACAGGGTTGATCTAAACAGAAGACTTGATAAAAATTCTCTCTATTTGGAGATCAGAGGAACATTGATAAGTGGCAGGTGGATGTTCGGCGTGAGAAGCCAAATGTGATATTAATAAACAGCAGACTGTTGAGTAATCATGACTCAGCTGACTGCAATTCTCTGTGCCTGATTTGAACGGATGGATCGGCCCTCATGTGTTTGTGTTGATGTGAATGTGTGCAGGCCCACAGTAACGAGACCATAGGCAGCATCAGATGGAAGATAGCCGAGCAGCTTAGCTGTCCGGTGGACAATGTGCAGATCTTTGCCAATGACAGCATGGTGAGTCAAACACTAACTGTCTGAGTGCTGCACAGGTGTCCTACAGCACGGACCTGTGACTCTGTGACAATATGGAAGCTATGAAGACTGCATGTGGAGCCTTTGTTCTCAGAACGATTTCTAATTATAGTTAACAGCAATCATAATTACATAATTTAACATCGTTTATTTGTATTGATGGCAGTGTTATTGGCATTTTGTAATATTTTAGTTTTTATTCATATTTCGAAATGTTTTTATTTTTGTTGTTTTAATTTATTTTTTAATAATTCTGTCATATGCTTTTGTATAGATAGATAGATTTTAGTTTTATTACAGTTAGTTAAACCTCTTTCAGTTATTTGCTAAGGTAAGAAGACTTAATTTCTTTTATTATCTTCTAATATTTATGTTTATTATATTTAATGTTTTGTTCATCAAACAAAAATGGTTTAAGCATTGATTTTGTTTATTAAAAACTGAATCTAGGTCGAGTTTTCCTATTTATAGAGAATGAACCATAAACAGTTTGTGTTTATTGTTACCAGTGTTATTTTTATATACTATTATTATTATGCTTATTATTATTATTATTATTAAATATATTATTATGATTATTTTATACTATTAGTTTTTATTAATCTAAATTAACTTTGTAGTATAATTTTATAGTTCTATTTTTTTATCTTTATACAAGTTCATACTTACCTTTGTTGGCCTTTAGCATTTTTTGTTTAGCTTGTTTTTGATGTAATATTAATATTTACTTTAGTGCGGTCAAACGATCATGATTAATCACATTTAAAATAAAAGTTTTGTTTACATATGTGTATATTTATTATGTGTATATAAATACACACACGTTCATACTGTATGTTTAAGAAAAAACTATATTAAATATATTTATATATGATATCATTAATATGAATATAAATAATATACATGTACATATTTCCTAAATATATTCTTATGCAAGTTTAAATTAAACTCTTCATATTAACCTGTATTTGTATGTGTTATGGATTCATGCTCACAGTCGTCTTTATAAATTCCAGCTGACGATGAACCGTGACCAGAAGCTGTTGAATCAGCTAGGTTTCTCTGATGAGCAGAGTCTGACCGTGAAGAGCTCAGGAACAGGCACTCCATCAGGCAGTTCAGCGGACAGCTCCGCCTCGGCCAGCTCCAGCAGCAGCGGGGTCTTTAACTCTGCATATGCTTTAGAGCAGGTACATTCACGCAATTTGCTGAAGCTTATTGGATCAAGTACACATTAAATGTGCAGTTACACACTTGTATACACAATACACATACTACCAATTAAATGTTTGGTAACACACACAAGGTGTCATGGTACAGAGTAATTACCTACTTGGTAGTAGAGATCAACCGATATATCGTTTTCCCGATATTTAATCACGATATTAGTAAATCACGACGGTGGTGTTCACCACAGAGCCCCATTTGCATAGTTTCATATTAAATTACATTATGCTTGCCTCTCAAATGACCGTTAATGTACGTACTAACACCTACTAAAACTAGCATGAAACAAAACACGTCAACATAACTTAAAGTATGGTCATAATCTTAATACTTTATCACTTAATATTTAATGGAAAATAGTTTCCATGGGTAAAACGTGGACAGAATGGCGGAATCCAGTCGGATAAATGGAATTTACTGTATAACGCGGAATGTCGCGAGATATGTCAAAGTTTGTATGATATATTTTCTTTATTTTGGTATTAATTTTCGTTTTTACACAACACACATATATTGATTCAAAATATCGGTTATCGGTTTACTTGGTCTTTAATAATCGGTTTCGTATCGGTCCAAAAAAACACATATCGGTCCCTACTTAGTAGTATCCACTGTACTTACATGAAATATAATGTAATTTTCATGTACCTAAGTTATGGTACAGCCTGTAGTTACGGTTTATAATTATGTAGATGTAACAGACAGCTACTGTTACACATGTTACACACCGAGTCTGTTACACAGCTACTTACAATTAAGTACAATCTTGATACACTTTATTTTAAGTTCTTATGCCTGTGTAATATTCTGTCATTTTAATTTGATTAGAAAGGTGCTGTGTACTAATGATATAAATCATTGGTTTAGATGCTGTTTTATGTAAGTACAACGACTACTACTAAGTAATTACTCTGTATAATAGACATCTTAAAAAATATTACAAAAAGTTTAGAATCTGTAAGAATTGTAGTTTTTATTTTTGAAGGTACATCTTAAGCTTACCGAAGCTGCATTTATTTTATTATAAATACATAAAATCTAGTAACATAAAAAATTAAATACAAATAAAATTGTAATATGATCAAATCATTAAAATATGGTAATTTAGCGCTCAAGAAACACTTTTTGTTTAAAATAGTTTTCTGATTATTTAAAAAAAGTACAAAAGAACAGCATTAATTTGAAACAGAACAGCAGTTTTTATTTAAAAGAAATTAATTCAAACATCACAGGCCCAATCTGAACAGTTATTAACCTCATCAACCTACTTTATTATCCTCGTGTGTGTGATTGCAGGAGAAATCTCTTCCTGGTGTGGTCATGGCGTTGGTGTGTAACGTCTTTGAGATGCTTTATCAGCTCGCCAATTTGGAGGAACCCAGGTAGACAACCCACAAGCCATGAAAGTTATGCAATTACTTAAAAAGATAGTTCACCCCAAACTTTTAATTGTCTTTATTTACTCGGCTGTATGGTTTAGTAAACCTGTTTTTTATTTATTTATTTAATGGTGGCTTTTCCTTTCACTTTGCAAGGTATGTATTTAGTGATTTTTGTGACTTGTAATAACTGTATGGCTTCTTGTGTCTGTCTAGAATAACTTTGCGGGTCAGGAAGTTATTACTGCTTATCCCAACTGACCCAGAGGTGCAGGACGCCCTTGATAACTTTGTGCCAAAAGAGTCCAGCGTCTGGAGTCACCAGGTACCTGAAAGCCAGTCTTTAACTTGGGGAAAAGCATAAATATGTCAGTTCAAAATTAAAAAGCAAGTTAAACTTTTTTATCTAGCTAGTGATCCAGCCATTTAATGGTTATAATGGGAATTGAATTGGTTTTAATGGAAAGTAGAATGGGGTTTACTGGTATGTGAAGGATTTTACTGGTGGGACGTCAAATCCTATTGGAGAAATGCCCAAGACACACTACAAAAATGAACTTTGTTTTGTGGTTTGATTGGAAAAAGTGAATGGTTCATAATGGTATTTTAATGGAAACCATTAGAATTTATATGATGGTTTCTATTGGGCTTCTATTGTTTTGTTTTTTTAAGCAATGGGGGGTAAATGACTGAACATTTTTCGCACAGTAACAGTTTTGTGACAGTGTTTTTGTTTGTAGTAGGGTACACACCGAGGACAGTGTCCGTAAATAACTCCCTGTCTCTCTCTCTTCCATCAGAAAACTCTGTTTACACTGGGATCGGGTTCTCAGGCCTCAAAGTCTCCATCTCTGTCCAGTAAACAGCAGCACCAGCAGAGTGCAGCGTCCATCCTGGAGTCTCTGTTTCGTTCATCTGCCCCTGGCATGTCTACGTTCAGAGTGCTCTATAACCTGGAGGTATATCATTCTTTTTAATCAAACTGTTAACAAAGCTGCTATCAAGAAATTACAAACCAACATTTGGTTCCAAACTATTAAGATTGAAAACTTAATTTTCAACCCTTTTAGATATACATTTTTCTTCTAAAATATTAATCAGCACAACGGTTTTGAACATTTTCTTGACCAGCAAATAAGCATACTAGAATGATTTCTAAAACATCGCGTCACGCTTATAGACGGTAGTGGCTGCTGGAAATTCAATTTCACATCACAGGAATAAATTACATTTTTAAATATATTAACATATAAACTTTAGAATGGTAGTATGTACAATATATATTGCTCTTTATTTTTATTTTATTGAAATAAAAACATTTGTGGAGAGAACAATAATTTTTAGGCTTTTTTTCTATGTTCACTAACTGATTCCTGTCCTTCTTACAGGTGCTGAGCTCCAAGCTGATGCCTACATCTGATGATGAAATGGCAAAGACCAGCGTCAAATCTTTCTGTGAGAACTTCCTCAAAGCGGGAGGTCTCAGGTAGCCGTCTGCTTTCTACCCACTTCTACGCTGCTCCTCATGTTTATAATTCTGCAGTCATTATCTCAGCGGTGCATTCTCTGTCTCTCTCTGTCTCAGTCTGGTGGTTAACGTCATGCAGAGAGACTCCATCCCCTCTGAGGTGGACTACGAGACCAGACAAGGAGTCTATTCCATCTGCCTGCAGCTGGCCAGGTGCAGTCTCATTTATCAGTCTGGCTGTCTTCTCTTTCCCCGTTTCTCTATTTTGTTCACTCTTGGTCTCTCCACCCCAAGCGATGAGCAGCATGATAATAGTGCTTTAAATACCATTGTGTTCTGTAGACGTTAAAGTCTATACAAGACATTTTGACCCGAAAATAATGTGTCATTTTTTAAATCAAAACACGTTATCGTGGCTTAATTGGACTGCCGTAGTAGTCGCTATACAGACGGGATTGCTGTGCTCTTGTCTTTTGCAACGTCTTGTACATAAGGGGTGCGTTGAAAGAATTTAAACTATTTTAAACACAGCGTCACTCATCAGTGTCAGCTCCAAAACAGAGGACCCCTGGAGGCGGGGCAAGCGTTGCAAGTTTTGTTTGCAGCAGCAGGGTGGCATGGAAACTTTTATAGTTGACTGCAACACGGCATTCAGTAGTTGGCATTCTGAGCTTCTTTTTTTGCATCTCAGTTTTGAACAAAGATGTGACGGGACAACATCCATGAAATAGTGCCCTGATAGAATTAAAAACGTTATATAAAATAATATTAATTTACAAGAGATGCAAGTTATTTTCTAATTTTGACATGCTAATATTCATTAGTTTTGTTTGCAAAAAATGTAAGATAAGAAATGCACTAATAGTTGAGTGTATTTGCAGTACAGAAATGTATTGCGCTATAAAGGTAATAAAATAAATAAAAAATATTGTTCATAGGAATGTAACAATGAACTGCATGCCGTTGAAAATCGGTTCAAATATGTGACTATTTAAATGAATGTATCTCCTACTCCATCGCACCTCGTAAAGATAACACCATGTCTGCCTTTGTAACGACTTCTCAAAACTCGCATGTGAATAGTAAGTAGCAGGTTGTTTTGATGATAAAATGTAACTTGAAGGTTGTGAGTCAGAAGCCCCAGACTCTCCTACTCTGTGCACAGCCAGCAGAGACTGCTCTGTCAGGTTCAGGAGTCAGTCCTCCGTAAATGTGCTGAACACAATCCAATATAACTGTTCTGGAACAGTGTTGTGAATACAGCTTGACTACTGATTTCTAGTTGTGTCTTCTTTTGAAAGCAAAAGCAAAGTAGTTTCACTTTCAGCATCTCCAGAACATGGCGCCCGCAGCAACACTACAGCCAGAATAATAGCTCCGCCTTCTTTCTTTGTGTAAACATTTGG
>JAUMHR010000079.1:6409397-6420325 GCA_032361145.1 Enteromius fasciolatus
GAATGTGTCCCCTAAGAGTTGAAGGGCAGGAGTGAGTGACAGGACACGGAGCCAGTGGAGAACCAAGATCTGGATCATTGAACCTGTAATGGGCTTTAGTCAGGTGACCTTCCCGCAGGTAAAGGTTGCATTGGCTTGAGCAATCTTACTACGCACATTTCCAGGAACACTGGCATGATATAGTAGAAGAGAAATAAAGCACAGGAACACACAAAACTTTTGGTTTGATGTTGATATTGGTCACCAAATACCAAACACAAATCAGCCATACAGTTTTTGTATCATATGCATTTATATGCACAGGTGATAGACATATTAATATACTGACAAAATGATGCATAGCTGACTTAACACATTACGTGATACAGAATGAATAAATCAAACACGTGAAACAGACATAGTCATTTCTGGTAGGCCTGTTAAAGTGACAGATGCACATTTTTTTCTTACAACATAAGGTAGGCCTACCATTAAGATATCAAAAAAGTAGAAGAATGTACATTAGGAAATGTCTAAATATTTCTCAGAAACAGTTTTTGGTCTTTAGGGAAAGAGCGAGTTAGTAGAAATCAAGGCACAATGTAGCCTAATATTTGGTTTAGCTTATTAATAAAGAGGTAACCTTCATGTTTCATGCAGATTGACTTCATGGGTTTCACCAAACCCAGCAATAAACACTACCATTCAAGTTTTGGGTGAGTGATTTAATATCATTATTAATTTTATTCATTTATTTATTTTTTAAAGAAACAACTTTATTTATTCAGCAGGGACTTCACATTTATAAAAGCAGTAAAGACATTTAAATGTATTGATGGTTTTCACAAAAAATATTTACAGTGATAATAGTAAAAAATGTTTTCTTGAGTAAGAGATTAGCCAATCAGAATGATTTATGAAGGATCATGTGATCCTGAAGGCTGGAAAAACGGCTGCTGAAAATTCAGCTTTACCATTATGGGAATTTATTTATTATTATTATTATTTAAATATAAAAGCAGCTCTAATTTGTAATAGTATTTAATAATATTACCATTTTGGAAATCTTACAGACCCAAAACTGGAATGGTATTGTATGTGTAATCTTAAACAATAATAGTGTTATTGATTAACACAAATTAATGTTCATTCTCTTTAGACAGATATTGACATTATATATATATATATATATATATATTTTTATTTTTTTTTTTTTTCCCTTTTCATTTTAAAAGCAGTTCCATTGTTTGTGACATTTGCTGTCATTTGTAATCTAAAAAAATATTATCCCTCAATATTTAAATTTTCATAGAAACTGGAGGTTGGTCTGATATCGTTACAAAATTATGACGTTTTTTCATTGTCACTTTAGGCACTTCTTTTGAACAGATTAGAGACAGAAATATAGCTGCACAATTGATCTGTTTCTGTCTCTTTTCCCCTTTTTTTATCATTAAATATCACGTACGTGCCTGTGAACGTGTTTCCCTTTTTATTTTGGATTACGTTTTCAGTCTGTATCTACCATTACAATAACTTAATGGATAGAGATATAAAAAGATTCAATCCTTTAAATGCATCATCTCTTGTATAGTGCATGCAGAGCTGTGTGTGTTTATGCATAGAAACGTTACTTAGTTTTTTGTTGCAGATCTCAAAATGAAAGTTATGGATAAATATTCATATTTCACACTGCAAAAACATGAAAAACATTCAGTTGATGCCTACATCAGCTATGAGCCACAAAACCAAAATAATTACTGTGTAACTGTCACTGACAGATTTTGAAGTTGGCTTGAGAAAGCCCTCTTACTGATCTACTACTTAAACTACTTCTTCTGAGACTAACATTTCTGACTGCTACTCCTCCTAGAGCTTTAACTCTACAGACTCCAAACTCAGCCCAGATCTTCAGACTGGTCTGACTCGAGTTGCTATATATGTTCTAACTGATCCGACTTACGGTTTTCATAAAAATTAAGATTAAAAATAAAAAAACTCCCATTCACGAAGTGTTCAGATGAGCCAAGACTGTTCCAGCTCCAGCTGTTTAAATTCAAATCTAAACACACTGCAGCCAATTAGACTCAATCAGACTTCCCTTCTATGCACTATTTCTAACCCATTCAAACTCAACATGCTGATCATGTTAAATTACATGCTACTAACTAGTTTATCATGCTAACAATGTGCTAGTAACATGCTATTCATGCTATAATCATCCTAACACCATGCTAGTGACATGCCAATCATGTTATAAACATGCTAATCATGCTACTAAATTGCTAATCATGCTAGAAACATGCTAGTAACTTCCTAATCACGTTAGCAATATGCTAGTAACACGTTAAACATGCTGGTAAATTGCTAATCATGCTAGCAACATGCTAGTAACTTGCTAATCACGTTAGCAATATGCTAGTAACATGCTAATCATGCTAGTATATTGCTAATCATGCTAGAAACATGCTACTATCTATCTATCTATCTATAATCTGATAGATAGAGTATTTCAGTATTTCAGACTGAAAACATCAAACTTAAACATTCTAAAACTGTTTCTAAAACTTTTCTAACTTTTTCAAACTTTCAGCTCCGGCTTTCTCAAGCCAACTTAAAGTTTGTCTCGACAAACTTTATCTAGTTAATATTTGTGCACCAGTGTTGGGGGTAACGCATTACAAGTAACGCAAGTTACGTAATAATATAACATTTTCCAAGTAACTAGTAAAGTAACGCATTACTTTTTAATTTTAGAGTAATATAACAGAGTTACTTTTTCAAAAAAGTAACGGCAGTGTTCTTATTTATTGACTGACTAGTCTCCTGATAGTTGGGATAAAACAGAAATACAAAGGGATTGTGTGCAGTGTGTGAATACAGTGTAGCTCTAGACTAAATGTGAATGAGCATTAATGAGCATCCTATGCTCAAAAAACAGATTTAGTATTCATCAAAACAAATTAAAATAAACTCAGAATATGCCGCAAACATGCAATAATTAAATTACCCAAATGTATCTAATCTTATTTTATTAACCAATGTCTTTGCTGCTGACCTTTGATGATCCAGTTCAACCATACTTAGATACTTTTACATTTGTTATAAACTGAACTTCTTATATTAAAAACAAACACTCAAGCTCTGCCCATATTTAAAAAGTAACGCAAAAATAACGTAATGCATTACTTTCCATAAAAAGTAACGCGATTAGTTGTTTTTTTTAGGGAGTAACGCAATATTGTAATGCATTACTTTTAAAAGTAACTTTCCCCAACGCGGCTGTGCACCCACAAATAAACCAACTTTTCAATCATCCTGTCAGAGTATAGTGGTTATATTTGGTTTACAGCTGTAGTGGTCTTCATAACAGTCTCATAGGACGGCGGCGGCTCCATTTGCCAGTGAGGAGGGGTTGCAGGTTGGCTCTGTGGACAGATGTCCGAGGTGGGAGGAACTTCGACTGGACTGTGCTCCACTGCAGTAGCCCTACGGATACGATCCAGCCTCCTGGAGATATGAGAACAGCAGTAAATATGCATACATATATAGTTTGAATATGTTGGCAATTTAATGTGATAGTTTACCCCAAAATGAATACTAACCCATGATTTATTCACCCTCAAGTCATCCTAGGTGTATATTAGTTAATTTAAAGGTGCCATAGAATGCATTGATATTATTTTAAATTGTTCTCTGATATCTATTTAGAAGGTATGTGGCTTAGGTAATGTCCATTTACAAACCTTTTGTCTTTAGAATGAAATAGTCTGTTTTTACCTTATTTGGAAGGGTCATGAATGATAATGTTGATCTCTGCTCTGACTGGCTCTTTCACAGCGCCGTGAATTTCAAATACAGTAGCTCACATAGCAGGAAAAAACACGGAGGAAAATATGTATTTCAATATTTTTTCTCGCCATTATATAATTGGGTAATTATATCCAGGAATCAGGGAGTTGCTTTTAATATACATGATCGCTTTTCAGTTTCACTTTCGCAATCGCACACGCTCTGGATTTACATCACATTTTACAGGATCAGATGCTTGTCAGTGATAGCTCAGGATTTCAGTCATCTCTCCTTACTCTGTTTATATGGTAAGTGAAATCGTATGTATAATGGAAGAGCCAGAACATTTTTGGCTTGAGGGTGAGTAAACATGGGGTAATTTTCCCAAATACTTTGCATTGATATAATGTTAGCGAAAATGTAAACGGCACCCAAACTGCTTAGATGCATGTTTAAATATGTGCTTTCTGTCAATAACCAAATAAACGCACAACACAAATGACAGTGATGAGAAAGTATCTGATCATAGCAAATGTGAATGTGTTTGCACCAACTCTGCAATTTGGCTTTTGCAATTTCCAGACTTATACAATCGATTGCTTTAGATTAAGCAGCTTTGTAATATCAAATATACGTGTCACTCACTTTCAACTAGAACTACTTCAGCTGACTTTTGTGGAGCCTGAGAGCCATGGTAGTTTGAAGGCGTTTCCAAAACTGCTTAAAACGTCCCAAAAAAACTTCAAGTGACCTTCATTTTGGTGGAAATTATGGCATACTGGTTTTAGTCTCTGATTTCGCTGAAACTACATCGGGCTTCAGGTAATAGAGAATTAGAGCAACTTTTATTTCACCTATGTGTGCTTGCTAAGTTGTTCTCTTTGTTTAAACCGAAGAGTTTGAGCGTTTAACATCATTCCCTTAAAACGAATGCCAAAAAGACGGGTGGGGAGAAGGGGGGACCCCTAGGCACTGATTTGATGGCTTCAGCATGTTGCAAGAAACCAAAATCTCATCTCTGTTCCTCTCGATCCCTCCCCTCATTCTTTCTGGGCTAGTGTACAATGTGGACTGCTTTCTGTTTATATTTATTCTCCTGATCATGTGATCAGAATGAACTGCTTTCCCCCTTAGACTCTTTAATTCATCACCAAACCAAAAGAGAACAAAACATAATTTGAATACAAACTAAGATCATTATGAAATACAGCCCCTTACTAGTTTTTATGGCAACGGGCCCTTTCTTTCTCTCGCTCGGTCTCTCTCTTCCCCTCAGACATGGAACACTGAAAGAATTTGGCGCCCAGCAGCTGTTCAGTCTTCACTTGGTCTGTAAACACTAACTTGTCTTAACATTTTCTCTCAGTTTCTCCATTAATTACATGACACAATTGCATTTTGTCAGGCACTGAATTTACACAGTTTAAACTCTTAAACTAATAACTGTAATTGACCTAAAACACTGAGCCGGGCACCGCAGAATGGCTTCCTAACATCTAATTTAAAGCTAAAGTGTGCAATTCTTGCAACACTTAAGTCACCAAACAAATTGCAGAAGTGGTAAACAAACAAAGAGCTGTGTTTTCATAGTGACACGCAGTTGTTTTTTATATTAAACTGGAATAAGGAAAATACCGAATTTAAATTAAATCAGATTAAACAGATAGAGTTGTATATTTTTGATTGGGATTTTCTGCTTTGAAAATAAATGTAAATAGTGGTGACATGAATTAGTTCACGGACAGAGTGCAGACTCACCATGTATAACATCTAACGCTGCACTGTTTTCACTGCTGACCTACTTCTATAATCAGAACATTTGTTACTTCTGCTTAACTTTGGCTTTCAAACTGAGAGTGGGCCGAAAAGATACAGAACACCCTCTTAGTTTGCATATTTCTATAAACCGAAAGCCAGAGATATACTGAGTGTACACAGTGTATTAATGTTTTGTGACTTATGTTTGTACTAGTGTGTGCAAAAGAAAACTTTCAGGCCTACTATTGCTCAAAATCAATCATTTAATGACTACTAAATAATGCTAGAAATCTCTTTTAGCAAGGCAACTTATTTAGGTCAGGTTCAATTTCCTATTTTATTGGTTGTGTTGGTTGCAACACATGACTCATTCTATTCTCATTCTACATTTTAGAAAATTGTATCCTTTTACAGTATTATGGATTTTTGAAAATGATCTTTTATGTGCTCTAAGTGAATGAAAACATCCTGCGAAGCTTTAAATCTGAAAGTGTACCGTGTGTAAAGTTATTGCCTCTCAAATGAAAGAGTCGGACTCAATCATTGAAACGAGTCATTTTAAAACGAGCCCCAAGCCGATTCATACTGTTATCAACATGGGCATATTGCCCCGATTAACTGTTGCTCACAAAGGCCTGGGAAAACCTGATTGTCACGTTGGTCTGAATGAAGATGCAAATTCATTCTTTGCCTCTAGCTGCCGCTTTTGGTGCATTAAGAGCTCACAAATACTGCTTTATGAATTGTTAAACAAATAAAGTAAAAGTAAATGCAAATGATAAGAAAATTAAAGTGTTTGTTTTTGGCCTTGCCTGAACGTCAACCTGTTGTTTGGGACTCCCAAAACCAATATAAACCTTTTATAACCCATAATGGGGGACTTTAAGTGAAAGCTGAGATTTTCTATTTGCCTTGATATATCAAAATGAATTGCAATACAGGAATTTAAAGCATGTTTATCAGAGAAAATGTGTGTGAAAATGTATAAATCGCACTTTGAATGTATTTTTGAAGTTTATTAACAGCCTATAACAAAGAAAAAAAGAGTGCCGTGCCATTTATCCTTCCGCGTTCCAAAATTCCTTATTATTTCTGTTCTGTTTTTGATATTTTCCATGTATAAAACTTGGAATAAACTGTCATTTTTGCACAGGTTATTGCCTCAATTTGCATTCTTGCCAGAAGTCAGAAGCAGCATGCCAATATTAAAATCGGTTCCGATTTTAAAAGGCATGTAGTCAATGCCAGCTTTTAGTCTCTGTTTATTTTGTATCTATTCACAGTGTTCCAGACACTTGATTTGACATTGAAATACTCCAGGACACTCGTCGTGTTTGTATAGAGTTGCCTGGATAAACCCTTGGATCTCTTTAATTGCACTCATAAATTAAACCTTATAATGATATTCATGCACAAAAATAGTAATGCATTTACTTCCTACCTTTGCACTGCAATGGCTTGCTGGTCGGTGTAACGGGTGCCCGTTCGCGGATGTAGAAGGAAGTGACCCGTCACAGGTACATGACTGGATTTAAAGACCGCGCCGGAGGCACGAATGAGAATAAAAATGCCCAGAAACACCATAGGTATGCTAATGAGAACAATGAACAACATATGTACAAAGTACATAGTAATAAAGAGCACTAGGCCTGCTAACACAAGCAAGGTCCCCAACGAAACTTGCCATCTGAGCTGGGTGGACATGTTGTTTCCTCTGACTACGTCATCACTAGTAGACACGTTGTTTTCTGCACTTGTAACATCACGCATATCACTGTGCATGCGTGTATGATAGTCTGAGTATGTACTTCAAATTGTGTTGCGCAGAGCACAGCACAAAGGACAGTCCAGCCCTGGCGTCAGTTCATGTCCTCGCAGATCCAAGAAAGAGATCAGAGACCATCCTACACAAACAGAACAGATAGTTTAAATCCTATCCTCCTGGGAGGCAGAAAGAAAAATCTTTGTGAATGTTTTTCATGTCATTATATTGTTTATAGCAGGGAATCTCAAATCATACCCGCAGTTGAATTTTAACCTTAATCAAACACACCAGAGCATGTCAATCAGTGTCTTAAGGATCATTAGAAAATCACAGGTAGGTGAGTTTTATCAGAGCTAGAGCTAAACTCTGCAGTGCACTCGACTCAGAGTAAGATTTGAGAAACCCCGGTTTAGAGCATTAGAAAAAAATGGAAAAATAAATGTATTTTTATTAATATTATATTCTATTTCTCTGTAGATGTCAAATAGACATCAAATAGGCAAAACAAAAAAAGTTTTTTGGTTTTTTTTGGTCATAATGGGAGTAACAATTGGCTAGATTTTCATAATAATATCTAATATTTCCATTAAAATATTGATATAATTTATTTTCCTACTCAATTGTGACATCTCCCAAAATGCACAATAAACATGCTTTGATTGAAATCCCTTTAACATTTTCCTGAGATGTTGCTTTATCACAAACAATTTAAAACAATTTAAATGACAATTGCGAAATATAATATGTACATAAAGATGAACAATTTTTCACTAAATTAATTTATCTTTAAAAACCTAAGAGAAGGTGTGGTCATTGGGAAACTTCCAAAACATTTGGTATCTCTGAAAAGCCCTGAATGTGCTCTGTACGGGACATTCAGGCTTAAAACTGTGGCGTGAGGTCTCAAGACATCCACAAAAAATATAATGTCCCCTACAGTGGCAAAAACTCCATAGCTGGCTCTCAGGGGGCTATATATATTACTTTCATGTAACAGGAATCGTCCTATTCATGTCGTCAATACATTACCTTGTCGGGTTGATGTAGTCCGACGTGCGTTTGTTTTGATTATGAAGTTGAACATCTGTAGATGAGTGTAAGCGTTTCTTCTAATGAACGGTCTTCAACGCATCTATCTGAACTGAATAGGCGTCTAGCGCCGCTTGTTTCATTATAATCATTTCCAGCAAGCTCTTCACTTTACCACGGAAATCGCGACTCGGTCAGTCATTTCTTAAAGAATCCTTAAGGAAAGTCAGATTCTTCCCACAGCCATCGGTAAATCTGTTTCAGTCTCTAGCATTTAAACCTGAAGAGGAAGTGGCAGAGTTTATGGGCGGAGGTTGATGCCACTTCAGAGCGACGACCGATCCGTTAATGAATCGTTCTTTTGAAATGAATCTTTTCAATGGTTCAGTTGAGCCGGTTCACTAAACCAGTTCAACGGATCATTTGGCTGCTGGGGCATAAAGTTGCCGAATTGTATATTGTTACAGTTTATTTTTCTTTCTACCGACAGAAAAACATTAATGAAGTAATCACAACAATTTTACTTGCAAACATTTTTAAACCATAAGAGATTACAAATAGGCTGGATATGAGAATTAAGGGTTGTCAGGCAACACTCGACAGCGTGTTATGGGTAAGTTAAAGAATTCATCTGTTTTTAAAGGGGTCATCCGGTGCCACATGCTCTTTTACAAGCTGTTTGGACTGAAATGTGTGTTGGGAGTGTGTGTACACAATCACCCTACAATGATAAAGGTCCACCAGTAGTTTTCTTTTAATATAATAAAAATAAGTTGCCCCTTCTGAAATCAAGCCATTCTCTATGCATGTCGACAGAGGCCACTCCCACAATAGTTGATTGACAGCAGCGTGTCAAACAGACTGAACTGGTGTCTTACCTCAGACCCGCCCTGAGTGATCCGTCATCAGACCGAGACGCAGAGACAAGCAGGACTCCTAAGAGATTGAGGTGTTTTGTTTCAAAAAACACATTATTCTCCAAAAAAGTGTACATTATTGTTTCTAAGCATAACAACAAGCACTCTCCTTCACTGCACAAAACTCACATTTGAATAGGAAGTAGCAGGTGCTTTTAACAGTGTTGTAAATACAACTTGAATGTCTAGTTATGTCCTCTTTTGGAAGCACAAAGAAAGTAGTTTCACTTTCAAAATGAAAACAGCATCTCCAGAACATGGCGCAGACAACAACAAGAGCAAGAGTAATAGCTCCACCGCCTTTCTTTGCGTAAACATTTGGGGGCCGTTTGAAAATAAACCCACTCTGTGAGATAGAAAAGAGCGAGGTGGGGGTGCCCAAATAAGTCGTTTTAAGGGGGTATGGACAAATCATAACTTTTATTAAGAATATCTCTTTGGTTTTGAGACTTTAGTCTTTGCAACTTTACAAATCTTATCTGAAACACCCCAAAGAGAAAGGAAAACCCCTTTAATTCTACATATCAAGGACACTTCCAAACACTGAGAGGGACATATCTCTGATATGCCAACAAACCATGCAGCACCTCATGAATACATCTGTATCAAATTTTAGGATTGACAAATTATGGGAAATAGTTTAGGAAATGTTTCCAACCCACTATTTCTCAACAGAGAGATTACAGTGTGGCATGGTGCAGTAAATAGTTAGAGACAGCGGGATATGTGCGTTGCTTATCACGGTTTCAACTTACATTTACTACTTTAAGTGTCATGTGTAGCGTATACTGTATTAGTTGAAGCACTGACATAAATAGCTCTTTCTTCACTCGTGATATTTTGTCATTCGTGGTAAAATGATTTCCACTTGTTACGTACAAGTATTCAGCCATTGCTGCATCACTAGTGCAAAGATTCATAATCAAATGTTTGCCTTTCATACCAAATTTAAAAAATAAATAAGAAAAGCTTAAGTCTGGCTGATCCTTTAGTTAGCTGTTTAAATAATAGAATGTACATCATCTAAAATAAATGTCTAGCATGCAAACAGAACTGAGAAATAGAACTGGTAAAAAGCCCTCTGTAGATTATTTAGTGCAGTTCAAAGAAAACCCACAGAGTATGTACAAAATGTAGAGAATACCCAGAAGTTCCCTTGAATGAAAGATGAATATCATTGTAATGGATGAGTCAGAGGAAGTAGTGGCTGTGAATGTTATGTTTATAGGGTTCCAAACCATATTAACGGTGCATTAGTTCATCATTAAACTCAGTAATGCTGTGTGGTTTTCTCAACAAAGATGTGCTCCCATTATCAGCCACCACAATGTGTGCTTTATGCATAATAAATCATGTTTCTGGCCAGATCTCTACAGTTACCTGACCATGCACATTTTGAGTTAAAATTGTGTGCTAATATATGCCATGAAAACAGCTTTACATCAAACACAATATTTCACCCTGCTGTAAAATCCAGTAGTGTACCCTACTTATATATATTTAGTTACTTTTATTTAGTTGTTATACTTACTAGGATTCATTAAGTTACAAGTTCTTGGCTAGTAAAATGACTTACTTGCTGCTATGAGTAAGCTTTACTAAGAATATTCCAATTAGTGGTGGGCCGTTATCGGCGTTAACGCGAGACTCTTATCGCGCGATAAAAAAAATATCGCCGTTAATCTATT
>JAUMHR010000079.1:6420425-6435140 GCA_032361145.1 Enteromius fasciolatus
AGATTAATCTAGATTAATTTGAAAATTAATCTAGATTAATCTAGATTAAAAAAATTAATCTATGCCCACCCCTAATTCCAATAGTATATTCAGGTCGCCACAACAAAAATAATGACATTAATTGACCAGTGGGGGGCAACCTTGCGGTAATTTGTTGATAATGTGCAACAAAACAACAGAAGAAGAAGTAACAGAGGAGCATGAGAGCAAGCAACATTTGAATTTGAATCTGAAATTACTGAAACTGGGAAGAAGGAGACTGCCACTGGATGAAGACTGATTTCTACACAAAAATAATAAGGTAAGCTTAAAACTGTGTTTGTGTAGAAATTCCAACGTATATTTCAAGAACACGCTTTCAGCAGGTTTTAAAGCTGATATTTAGGCGCCACTTATATATTTGATTTTGACTTGATTTTGACTTTGACGCTGCAGCCAGATTCCTTAAAAACAGTAGCAAAGATAACCACATCACCCCCATACTAAAGGACCTTCACTGGCTGCCTGTCCAGTTCAGAATTAACTTTAAAGTTCTCCTACTAGTTTATAAATCTCTACATAAACAGACTCCTAGCTATCTATCTGAACTACTGCACCCCTATACGCCCCCGAGACGTCTAAGATCCTGTGACCAGAATCTCCTGTCGATCCCTCAATCTAGGCTTTCACCAGAGGGGATGTAGCTTTTTCAGTGGTTGGGCCCCGGTTATGGAATAAGCTGCCCCTTGAGGTCAGAGAGTCCCCTTCAGTATCCATTTTTAAGTCACTCTTAAAAACATACTTGTTTGATTGCGCATTTTAAATCTGCTTTTCTCTTTATCTGCACCTTTGACTATGTACACGCTTGATGGTGCATTTTTTCCCTTTATTTACATGTTTGATTGTGCATTTTAATCTGCTTTTCCCTTTTTCTTTTCTTTTATACATATTTTTATTTTTTGACTTGACTTTCTTGCCAATTGTACAGCACTTTGGTCAGTCGTGTGGCTGTTTTAAATGTGCTCTATAAATAAATTGAACTTGATATATTTTACTTACTAAGAGTTAATTGTTTAGACCAACAGTAATCTGTGTTCCGCTATTATAAAATAATTTTATAATAATGTGATGCTTTTATCACTTTTTGTGGTCAAGTGTTTTTTTTAATTTAAAATGTTATATATTTTTAATACATAACAATATATATTTTATATTTTGTACATTTCATGATTATACTTTTAAGATTAATTAGCTCTTTGTCTTTCAGTAATTGGAAATAGAAATAATATAAAATGCTGCTTTTGAGTTGGTTTTATGGCTAAGACCTCAAATAGATGTTTTCTTTCTTTCTTTCTGTAAAGCATGCAGATATTCAGAAATAAATATTGTCACACAACACTTGTGGAGCTTTTAACTGAAGAATTAATTTTTATATTTAGGACAACAGTCTTCTCTGAACAGCGTCTCATCACACAGGCCTCCGTACACTGGAGGTGAACTATTTTATTAGCTGTTATAACGAGCAGTTTTGACTTCATGAACTGCTACACTTTATTTACAATTTCAAAGAGTTTCTTGCGGATGCAGTGCACCTGTAACCACTATATTTCTTGTATTTGTTTTCCAGATTTAAGAGGACATTTCACATCCTGCAACCCCTAAAATGTATGTTTCTACTTTAATTGTATAAAATATTTTTGGAAATAAACATTGATTACTTCTTAATTGAAACTTTGACAAATATCTGTACTGTATTTTTTATGGTTTAAACCTTACTTGTATCTTTTTTTACTTCTAGAACACAGATTTGACAAAACTGCTCACCCATTTACTTCATGACTACCTCAGATACTTCTACAACCAACCTTTGTAAGTACTCCTAGTTACATCTTAAACAAATACAGAAATGTGGGAAAATCAGCTTCGTTTTTGCTGTTATATCACTGAGATGTTTGCATTAAGATTCATGTTGGTTATATAACTAGTTGGGCCAAACTGTTCTATGAGTGGTAGGGAGCAGTTTTAGTTATATTTCTACTTGGTTAGGCATTGGTCTGATTATAAACTAGTCTTGATGTGAATTCACACATGAACACACTGTGCTGTAGAACGGCTGGAGCGATGTCGCTTGTTTATCTGGGTGAACAGACATTCAGTTGAAGGATAGAAATTTTCTTTTTTTTGTTCTCTCTTTTTTTAAATGTCTTCATTTAGTGACTTTTATTTTCTGAACACAAAAGTTGATCATCCACATTTCTCTACTAATATTGTGTTTATTGTGTTCTATACAGGTGTCTGATGTTGAAGCAGTCGGGGCACTAGTGTCTGCTGGGGTTCTGACTATCACTGAAGATGAAGTACTTCTCCAGATCTTCTCTGCCTGGACCCTGTGTCTTCTGCCATCGTTGTTCAGGAAAGTACTGAAAAGAATCTGCCTCAACCATTAGCTTAAAGAACATTTACAGTGTGATATTTGACCTGTGATAGAAAAAAAACAACTCTTGACAACTTGTGTGTCCAGCCCAGTGCCACACTAAATCATATCTCTGTTTGCAAGCATTCAGATTGTTTTTCCTTTGTCTTAAAATGCCTGTAATATAATTTAAAATTGTGTTGAATATCATTACCTTTATCTTTGAACTGTCACTACCTTAAACTGGTTTGAAATTGTATGTGTGTGTTATAAAGAACATTGTTATCATTCATTTGTAATGGATGTTTAGATCACTCAATTTACTTGAGTAAAGCTTACTTGCTTTTTTTAAGGCAATCGGTTTGCATGCTTTTATCGAGTAAATTAGACTGATGTTTAAGTAAATACAACTAAGAAATCCCAAGTTGCAGGAACTGTTACATGAGTTAGCAAAACTTGCGTGTAAGTTTACAACACTAAATAAACCTTTGTAAATACAAATTACAATTCTTTTTTGACTTTACTTGTTTTTTTCAAGGCAATCGGTTTGCATGATTTTAGGTAAGGTCAACTAATTGGATTTTACAGTGTGAGAGTCTTAACAAATGGATAAATCTAGAAATGAAACACTTTTCTTTGTCGTTAATCAAACCTGTTGTCTGATTTGTATTTCCCAAAAGTGAATCACAGCTGCAGGACAGCAAGTAAGCTGCGAGTGCATTGAAGTGCAATGTCTAAAAGGAGGTATTGTAAATTTATTTTTGCTTTTGGAAAAATGTATCGATTGTGTATGATTTTGATAAATTGAATATTTAATTTTGATAAATTAAATTATATTTAATTATATTTGTGAATGACATATTATAATTAATAAATGTAATAATATAATGTATTAAATGTAATTATAATTTATTAGTGATTGGACTACAGAACTGAATACACTCCTACAGTATGCAGAAATAATTTATATGTATACTAGAATACATAGAATTTAAGATGTGACTTGAAATGGTGGTAACTGGTAAATTAAAGCCTTTTTTAAATGCATTGCATTGTTTAATTAGATATGAACCACTTATTTCCAACAGCTAGCTTATAGATTGTTTTATTTATTATGCATTTTATTTGAGAACAGTAGCACAGTATTCTATATTTCTGTCTGAATAAGGCTGTAAACACATGGTTAAGACGAGAACCATCCCAAGAGGCACAAAAACACCCCCCTTGATTTGGCGAGCTGTGGATTGTCAGTGCCTGTTTTGAAGCTTTATCAACACTTGCTTGTGAATACTTTAGGGTGGCTATTCGGCTTCTTAGTTCATGTCTCAAACAATGTATGTGGCTCAGATGTCACACTTCGAAACTGATCTCCCGTGAGCGTCCAAACAGAGGTTCAGTGAGCAGCTGTGTGTCTGAGTAGCTGCGTCTCAGGTGCGTGGAGCTCCGAGTGGTTTTGATGGCCACTTCATAGGGAGGAGGAGGTTCTGTGTCCCAGTGAGGCGGCCGACCCCGACTGGTAGGGCTAAAACAGGTTGGCTCCATCGGGGGATAGTCCAAATCTTCACCATATACACCTCGCCTTTGCAAAGTCCTTGAAAACACAATCACACATTATTATTATTTTTTGATAAGTGTGCTGGACCTGGAGAAGCGGAACATGAATGTAAGGTGGTATATGCTGTTTATCAACACAAGAGGGCCTTGCGGTATCAGATAACAGCGCAGAGGACCAGCAGTGGTTCTTAGACTTCTGCACTAAGTGATTTTTAATGACATCTGATGGTGAAGGAAGGGGTGGGGGGAGAGATGGCGTAAATCCAGAGGGATTTGGGTTATGGGTGGAAAAGTAAGATTATCTCCATGTTTGCTCCTATCTATTCCGGTTAAATACAAAAGCTGCTTGAAAACGTATGCATCTGTTTTATGTGGGCCACTTTTTGGTAAATTAGAAAAGCATTTACACATTTTGAAGACTGTCGCTTTTTTGGTAGATCAGGTCTAGTCTTTTATTTATGTTGAAAATGTTTATTTAAATGACTTTTAATGTTATATAAAAGTACAAACAAAATTGCATTTCCACGACTAATTTTGCTATATACAGTAGAATTACTCATTAAATATACATCAGCAGCTACTTTAAAGTAGCCTGCTTAAAAATACATTCACAATTTAAAGAGTACAAATACTGCATACTTTTACACAGGCTATATGCACATGAAATATAGAATTACTTTAAAGTGCATAAATGCATTACAATTTAAAAAGTGCAATATACAAAATAAAAACGAATTAAATATTGAAATCACAATTGTATGCCACTTGACTGTATGTCTATAGCTACTAAAATAAAACAACACGTATTTTTAAGTCACTGAGGAGAGTTCAGAGGTCTAGATTGATCCTGATATAGCCTATAACCTAATGCACTTTTGGATGGAAACTCCTCTACGACACAACTCCAAATTGCTCACACAGTGATTTTATCTTCTGTAGCCTACATTTACTTCATCTTATCAGAATCATCATTAGGCTATAAGTGAATTTCCACTTACCCGTGCAGAAAGACGGACTGGGACTCAGGGAAGTGGTTTCCGGGCGGTGGGGTGAACAGGACTTGACTGTAGTCGTGGCTGTACTCTTCATTATAAGGCACCGGGTTTCTCTTGCCGTTCATCGCCCAGAAGAGCCCTAATATGAGCATCACCGCCCCGAGCACCACGCAGCACATGCTGAACGCCTGCAGTCGACTTTGACTAGAAGTTAGAAAAGCGGTGGAGCCACCGGTGACTATTAAAAATACTCCAATAAAAATAGCGCCATGGTGTAGTGAAGGCATAATGCAAATTCATAACATTGATCTATCTGCGCATCGTCCAGCTTCAAGATGATATCGAGACTCCAGGGCGAATCAAGTTCCTCAAACGGAGGCTTGTCTGCATTGGTTCACTTCTAAAGGAAATTGCATATCCTGTGCGCATTTTATGACTGAATACCTCATACTATCTAATGTCTTGATTTGGGAACTTGTAGTAAAAAAATTTAAAAAATCAAAATGTGCATTACACAAATGTAACATGCACTCGATCGTAGCCGCTGTTCACGCGCACCAGGTTTAGTCCATGCTGTTAAATGCGCGCAGCTGCTTTGCTGTCAAACTTTATCATTATCAGTGCATCATTAGAGTTCATGCCCCACCCCAGAGCCGTCTGTGGGCCAGATACTTATTGGCATGAATTTGAAAATGATGTTTACCTTCAACCCTTCATGCTGCCCAGTCATGACGTCAAAAATGCAGAAAGCATTGCTCACAAATTTCGATTTTATAGCCTATCTTTCTTTCTTTATGCGTTTTTTTTTGTTTTGAAAAATTTGCTTGTCATCACTCAAAGTCTGAGTTTCTTTATTTCAAAATATTTTGACTTTGTTCGTTGTATGGGAGGAAAAAGTATGATACTAGGCTATATGAAAAATTAATTTTTAACTGTTTGGTTACACACGTTCAAAATATCTTCTTTTGTGTTCAGCCGGGGATTTAAAGGAATAGTTCACCCCAAAATGTACTCACCCTCAGTAGTTACTGTATGAATTTCTTTGTTCTGATGAACACAAAGGTGGATATTATGAAGAAAGTTTGCAACCAAGTTGTTTCGGTCACCATTGACTTCCATATAAGTAATAAAAAATACTATGGAAGCCAACTGTGTCTCCAAAACTGTCTGATTACAAACTTTCCTCAAAATATCTTCCTGACTAAATTAATATGTAATTTATGACATAATGTTATTTTGAGGTGAACTATTCCTTTACAATTTGAGGATGAGTAAGTGATGGCAACATTTAAATTTTTGAAGCCTGTTAAACCTGAAGAAGTTTTCACATTTAGTTCTGCAATATAAAGCGCAGTGACTTTTGGTTTTCTATTTGATATGAAATTGTTAACTAGTTACTAAAAGCAGTCAAGCAGGTCAGCTCTCTGTGGTAGTTGTATTAATTTTTTAGCTTCAAAATTCACATTTAGGCCTGTTTCTATAATGTTGTAGAACAAAAACATTCCAGCAACACAAAATGTGACCTAAGCAGTCTATTATAGTTCGTGTTTGATTATTTTAACAATAAAATTAATTATAACCATAGAATTGATTTCACTCAGAAACAACTTTAATAATCCCGTGTAAGAATATTTAAACAATTTTACGTTATAGTAGGTTAATGGAACAATCTTTTAATATTGGAGTATTAGAATAATGTTTTCTATGCCTATCACTGTACTGCTGTCAATAGTCGCCTCATTTCTGGACTACTGTATAATAATGAACATATCTCACTGAGTCAATGGTGTGACGGTGTTTCTTTCTTGTGATTGGCTGAACGGATGATAAGCATCCACTGGCGTCATCTGATTTGACGCACTACTGGCCAATCATCGCATGCTGGGGGCGGTGCTTAAAGTTCCTGAACAGCGTGCAAAATATAGATGAGAAACTGCGCGTGAGGAATACGAGAAATCGCATTAAACAGCAGTTTGTCAGATCGTGCTAATGCATGTGTTTTTTTGTGAACGCAAACAAAAAGCATTTGTCCAATTTAAAAGCCAGCAATAAGCTCAAGGCGATTCGTAATTTAAAAAGCTTCCGGAATGGATCAGTTGTTATATTTAGGTGGGTTAACATTAGTTGTCTTGTTTTTGGTGTGGATTAAGGTGAAGGGCTTGGAGTACGTGATAGTGCACCAGAGATGGATCTTTGTTTGCCTTTTCCTGCTGCCTTTATCCGTCATCTTTGATGTGTACTATTACCTGCGCGCGTGGATCATCTTCAAGATGTGCTCAGCGCCCAAGCAGCACGACCAGAGAGTCAGAGATATTCAGAGACAGGTATCTGCAAAACTTCTTGGAGAATGCTTTTACATATTATACTTTAATGTGTAACTCAATATTTCATATACTTAAGTTTTGCCAAAGTCGCTTTCGTATCTATAGTCTTTGCACTATTGTGTTATGGATACAAATAAGTAATAATATTCATGAATACGACGGCTTGATCTATAAAGGTAGGTGGTGTCTCTTTAAAGAAATTCTACTTTTAAAAAAATAATTGTAAAAAAAAAAAAGTGCGGTTGGCGATAGTGGGGGCGTGGCGAAAGTTGCTGACACGCCCCCTACTAGTCTACACACTATGGCAGGTGCACCTTTGTAGTTATTGCAATTAAAATTGCTTTTGGTCATTTTATTGTGTTTTTTTTGCTGAATCAGTATTAAAATATATATAAATATGTAATATATTAACATAATAAAATATGACTTCTTAAAATTTTCAGGTGCGAGAATGGACTAAAGAGGGAGGGAAGAAACACATGTGCACAGGTCGTCCAGGATGGCTGACTGTGTCTCTCAGGGTGGGAAAATACAAGAAGACGCACAAGAACATCATGATTAACATGATGGACATTTTGGAAGTGGACACAAAACGACAGGTGGCTACTCGTTTAAAGTTTAAGTAATAGTTGACTAAAAAAAACTACTTTTGCTGAAAATGTACTCGCACTCAGTCCATCCAAGATGTGAATGAAATTTAGCATAGTCTGGAGTAAATGCACCTTCCCCAGCTCCACCTGTACAGATCTGTGGGGTTGATTTTATATGCTATTTGTGCAGCAGCACCATAATAACACCATATGCATTGGCAGTAGCAAGCTCCTGTACTTGCCTGCAGGAATAATCTACAACTAAAGCAATTACCAACAGCGACCAAATACGTTAAAATGCTCATATCCACCACCATGCTAAAGACCATGCTCAGAGAGCTGTCATTTATTATAACAATTTGTCATATGCGATTATTAGTGTTTATACAATCATAAATAATTGTCATAAACAACAAATCAAGCATTTGTTAATTTTCCAGGTCTTGCGTGTGGAGCCCTTAGCTAACATGGGTCAGGTGACCGCTCTGCTCAACTCTATTGGCTGGACGCTGCCTGTGTTGCCTGAACTGGATGACCTCACAGTTGGTAGGTTTTCCGAAAGACACAAACAAAAACTTAATTATTCTTGCATCATTCACTGGTTCTTACTGAACTTAATATTTGTCTCCTGCATCTGTGTGTTAAACCTAGTCTTGCTTGTTTGTGACCAAGTCTCAGATCACAAGCAAACTCATCTAGATGCATTTGAACAGTTCCTATTCAGCGCACCGTAACACTTCTCTCCATTTAGATGAAGACTGTAAGTCATCTCTGACCTGTATAATCTGTCCCTTTCTTTCCGCGTGCACCACAAGGGATTTGTTTAATGTCTCTGAGCACTTGCAGATATTTGCTTTCTTTAAATGGAGCATAACATTCTCCTCTGATCAATATTATATGCCGTGTGTGGTGCATCAGAGGCTGCTTATAATTAGGTTATGGATGAGCATAGTCCCTGTTTCAATGAGGCAGATTAGATTAGGGGCGGATACGGGTCCTATTGCTGAAAGTGTTTATAGATCCCAGAAAAGAGCGCTCATCGGCAGAGAAACGTTTCACGCAGACTCTCCTTTAAATTCATTTGTAATTCTGTAGAGACACAGTACTTAGTAATAAGACATTGGAAAGGTGTGTTGTGTTTGTGAAGTGTTGAATGCTAGCAGATATTTCTGGCCACATGTATTGATTCCTATATCTTTGATGCTGTTAGCACTGTTTTTATAACAAACCATTCCTAAAAGCAATTTAGTGTCATGCGTTTATAACCAAAGGTCAGTTATTTGGACTTTTGACCTTTCCTGTTTATCACTCAGATGGCAGTTTTATAATATATGCATAATATATAAAAGCTTATATTTTTGATGTGATTATTCATTTGACAGCACTGTTTTCAATGCAATAAAATAGAAAACGGTTAATTTAAATTAAATTAATTAAAAAAAACAAAAAAAAAACTTCTCAGTAGTTAAATATAAAATATTTAATTAAGTTATTTTTCTGTTTTTTTTTGTGATTAGAGGTCTTCCCCAGAAATGTCTTTAACACTTTAGAACAGGGAAGACTTATTCACTATTAACTATGATTTTTCCTTTAATAAATTCATAATTTGCTGCTTATTAATAGTTAAGGTGGTTGGTAAATCTAGGTGTTGAGTAGCATTAGGGATGTACAGTAGAATAAAGAATTAATATATAATATAAAAATAAAGTGTTACTGTAATGTCTGTGTTTAGGTGGGCTGGTAATGGGAACAGGCATTGAGTCTTCATCTCACATCTACGGCCTGTTTCAGCACATTTGTGTGGCTTTTGAGCTGGTGTTGGCTGATGGTAGTCTGGTCCGCTGCACTGAGGTGAGGGCGTTGTTACAGATGATGTAAAACAAACACAAACATACACACGCGCGTTAAAACAGTTGTTTCAAAACCTGCTCACAGAAAGAAAACTCCGACCTCTTCTACGCCGTTCCCTGGTCCTGCGGTACTTTGGGCTTCCTTGTTGCGGCGGAGATCCGGATAATCCCAGCTCGCAAGTGGGTGAAGCTTCGCTACGATCCTATATGTGGCCTGGATGCTATTTGCAAGAAGTTTGCAGAGGAATCAGCCAAAAAGGAGAACCAGTTTGTGGAGGGACTGCAATACTCTCGGGACGAGGCTGTGATTATGACGGGCACCATGACAGATCATGCAGAGCCTGACAAGGTGATAATGAATATCTGTAATGCAATTCTGATTGCTTTACTTGTTGCAATTAGGTTGGCCGTTGTGGAGCTAGCTTTCCTAGTAGCATTGAATTTTGTCTGTTTTTCTCTGTCTATTAGACTAACTGTATAGGTTACTATTACAAGCCGTGGTTCTTTCGGCATGTGGAGGGTTTCCTGAAGCAGAAGCGTGTTGCAGTGGAGTACATTCCTCTCCGGCACTATTACCACAGACACACCCGCAGCATCTTCTGGGAATTACAAGTAAATCACTCTTGTTGCTGTTGAACTTAAGTCTTAGAGTAAAATCTAAATGAAAGTTTTTTGGATGTTTGCATCAATATGTTATGGTTATATATAGGGTATTTTTAGGTTATTTGTGGTGAAAAGCACGTAGGGCCAATTCAGACAGTGTAAATCTGTTTTTCGATTAAGGGCAAATGAGGTCTGGTTTGGTGCTCTGTCACACAAACCTCGGCAGCGCTCGCAGTCTGAACGGACTTTGATCACACGGAGTCAGCATATATTAAACTACGCAGCCTCAGTTTCATATTGAATCTAGGGGTAATCTATTAGACTGTGGCTGTAGCTTTACCGAGCTCAACAGATCTGGACATTGCAGATATAAACAAACCACTATTGGCTATTTTTTAAAAAGGGGGCGGGGCTGCTCGGTATGTCCCGCCCTGTCTTCCTGTGTCAGTTGAAATAGTTTCAATAGGACCATTAAAATCACTAATGCACACCATGCTTTTATTTGATCAAAAATACAGTAAACACAATAATTAAAAAAAATACGTGTAATATAATTAATTACCATTTAACTTTAAATTAGCATGTTTTTTTCTTTGAGCAGAAAGCAGCGTTTATTTGAAACAGAAATCCTTTGTAACATTTTAAATAGCTTTATTGTCACTTTTCATCACTTTAACACGCTTTTGAATGGTAGTGCATTGTATTGTTTGTCTATTTTAAAATGTTTTGCTTGAAACTATTATTGCAATATATATTCATACAATGAAAGGACTATATAAGTAAATCTCAAATATATAAATGCATAACTATATAATATAATAACTAGGGTTGGGTCGATAGACGATGCCATCAATCAGCAGCAACCAGCTCGCGAAAAACACACTTAATCTATGGCGGCAAATCTATGCCATTAATTAGCGAGCGCGGTAAATCATTTCCGCGAGAGGAAAACCGATGTACATGCGAGCTCATTTCAAACCCTCCTGCGCTTGACATCGCCCACCCCTAATAGTAACTTATGCATTAATTATTCTAAATTTTCAGTCTTTACTATTCCTTAATCCATTTTATTTCTCATCAAGTATCCCATAATGCAACCATTTCATTTATTCTAGCCCACCGTTAGGTGAATAGTTCAGTTATGATTAGTATTGTGATTGGATCACTTGGGATTGCATCTTATATTATTAATATTATTAAGAAAGCCTTTTACAAGTTTTAACGTTCAATTTGGTTTGTGGTGTACATTTAAAGTGTATCAAGAGTTTGAGACACTTAGGCGTGCACTTTCTCCTCTATGGTTCCATTAGCTATAGCATTTTTCACTTGTCCCATAATGCATAGTTATAGGGAAGAGTATTATCCTTCTCTTCCATCTTAATCAAGCCACTTTTCTCTCTCTCTTAACCCTTCTCTTTCACTCTCAAACATACTCGCACACAGTTTTGATGCATTATATCCACTACAGCCATCCATTAGCTTCAGGAAGTGTGCGTTGTCCGTTGAGTGGCAGGACTAGTCTAACATTATTCAATAAATTATGCAGCTAAAGCTAAGGTCAGGAGGAGTGTCTTTGACTGTAAAACCATGACTTTTCTGAACATTTCCTTTAATAACTGAACGTGTTTTTTTCATATTGTTTTACATCCATCGTTCCTTGTCCGTTTTTAGGACATCATTCCATTTGGGAATAACCCATTGTTCAGGTATGTGTTTGGCTGGATGGTTCCTCCTAAGATCTCTCTACTGAAGCTCACTCAAGGAGAGACTATCCGCAAACTGTACGAGCAGCACCACGTGGTGCAGGACATGCTGGTCCCTATGAAGCACGTCAAGTCCGCCATCCTGCGCTTCCACGAGGACATACATGCAAGTCATCCAAACACACACACACAGATATACACACTGCTAGCTAATACCATACATTTATACAGCTTTTTAAATACGTTTTCTGTTTGAATTATTAATAAATGTACATTATTATTATTTCAAAACATCATAAAGCTTCAGCAAGCAATAGTATATTAATTTCAAGTGAAAGCAGGCATCAAAATGTCTTTTATTGGAGATCAAAATGTGTCAGTCTGTTCCAGTAATGTTCGCCACAGACCATATTTTACTCAAAAATCGAAAGATGCTATTCTAAAAACCCATTAGAAATTCTTGGGGGAATGCATGGCTTGAAAAGCAAACTCTTCCTGGTTTTATGACTAAGCTGAATATTTCTAGAGCAGCCACATCAGAACAATATCAATGTTTAGAAAAGAAAAGAGATGTTTTATTATTATTATTATTATTAGTAGTAGTAGTATTCAGCAAGGATGCATTAAATTGATCAAAAAAGAGAAATAGATAACGACGAAGATCTCAACGTATTAGAATGATGCATCATGTGACACTGAAGACCGGAGCAATTCAGCTTTTAATCATTTACATTTTCAAAGCTGTCAAAATAGAAGTTATTGTAATTATATTTCACAATATTGCTGTTGGAGAATCTTGAAAGTTGGTTATGTGTGTTGTAGGTGTACCCTCTGTGGCTTTGTCCCTTCGTGTTGCCCAACCAGCCAGGAATGGTGCATCCTAAAGGAGATGAAGATGAACTGTATGTTGATATTGGAGCGTACGGGGAGCCCAAAGTCAAACACTTTGAGGCCAGATCCTCCACACGGCAGCTGGAGAAGTTTGTCAGAGACGTTCATGGGTCAGTATAAAGAAAAGTCAGACGACCTGCTCTTTTAAAAGTAACTGCTGTTGGGTGTAACACAAGTCCTTCCTTCGTTTTCTAGTTTCCAGATGCTGTATGCTGATGTATACATGGAACGACAGGAGTTCTGGGAAATGTTCGATGGCACGTTGTATCATAAACTCAGAAAGCAGCTCAACTGTGAAGATGCTTTTCCTGAAGTCTATGACAAAATCTGCAAGACCGCAAGACACTGAATCCAGAAGACCAGCAGAACAGATGAAAAACTCGACTTCCCTTTTGAAGTAAAATAATATATGGGGCGAATACTCTTATTTCACACAGAAACACCAGCTCAGTGTTCAGCTCCCTTGTCATATATCATGTATGTCACATATGTTAAAGACATAGAAATAATAAGGGCCTTTAGTTTCTTATCTAAGCTTTAACACATGCTTAGATCCGTTTAAACAATATATACTGCTTAACAGTCAATTTGTGTACATTCAAATGAAAACATTTAGAGTACTTTGTATAATGATCTGTTAAGCATTATATATAGTTTTTTAAAATAAGAGTTACCAATGATTATTTTCCTACATTGTGATTGTTGCCTACCTCAACACTAAGGCCCGGTTTCACAAACGGGGCTTAGCTTAAGCCAGGACTAGGCATTAATTAAATTAAGATATTTAAACAACTTTTACAAAAATGCCTTATAAGAAAATATTCCAGGTGAGCATCTAAACACAGAACAATGACACTGACGTGTTTTAAGATATGTCAGAGCAAGATATTTTCACCTGAGACAGCTCAAACATGCCGTTTAGTCTGGGACTAGCTTAAGCCTTGTCTGTGAAACTGGGGGTTAATGTCTTAATATCCAGCATAGTGATTTATTTTTGAGGCATATTTAAAGAGATATTTTATCTACTAAAATCATTATTATAAGCCTGGCACACTTTGTGAATGTATTTAGTATTTGTTTTAAACCCATAATGTACCACTTTATGTCAGAAAGCACATACTTGTGCTAATTATGGACACACTTTTGTTATTCGTACAGTTTAGGTTATTTTAGGTCTGTGAACAACGCCGTAACTATATTATATTTGTGGCCTTCTGAACATTTTATATGAGTTGACAGTATATTTCTGCATTTGTATTTTCACTGTACTGAAAGTCACATAATTAGCAGTCATTAAAATGAATAATTTAACTCCTCTACAGACTGCTGTGCTGTCGGTGACAGTGACTTTGGCTTTGATCATATGTAGTGAACCTCTAATAATGGAGCTTTGGAGGTTTTCCTGCCCTTTATGGCGGTGCTAAATGTTTATTGGTTGGGTTGAGTGGATTTATGGCTGAGGAACATATGCTATAGAAAACAATCATCCATCTGCTCCTGATGAACATTAACGGCTCCCAGTCTCTCCCTGTAACGTGATGCCGGCACATTATGATACTACCTTGTTCAGCAGTCATCTCCTTGTCACATCCTTGCTTCACGAGAACATTTTTCTCTCTTTGGCTTTCTCTTTTTGACAACATTAGCCTATAAATATCAATAAAAACTCAACAACTTAACTAATATCTATTATCAGTCATCAAAAAAAGGAAAAGGATGTTCTTTCAAATAAATATATATGTACACTATATTACCAAAAGTATTCGCTCACCTGCCTTTACTCATTCTATGAACTGAAGTGCCATCCCATTCC
>JAUMHR010000079.1:6435240-6459306 GCA_032361145.1 Enteromius fasciolatus
TATTAGAATGATTTCTGAAAGGATCATGTGACACTGAAGAGTAATGATGCTTTGTATCACAGGAATAAATTACATTTGAAAATATATTCACACAAAAAACAGTTATTTTGAACTGAGATAATATTTCACAATATTACAGTTTTTTCTGTATTTTTAATCTAATAAATGCAGCCTTGATGAGCAGAAGAAACATCTTTAAAAACCATTAAATATCTTATATTTTTGAACGGTAGTGTATATAGTGTGTGTGTGTGTGTGTGTGTGTGTGCGTATATGCACCATTGACCATGTCTCCCTCTAGTGACTGAATGCTATTTTCACAGAAGCCTTCATTTCTTTTCTTTGCCTTGTGGTGTCTGTGAAACTGACAGGTTTCTTCTGCATATGATCTAGTTGTTTTCTAGGAACATGAACATGACATTTGTATTATCACTAGTATTTTATATCTAAAAAACATGTTTGTTTCCCTTCCAGAGGCACAAGCAAATTATTTCATAAAGGTGACATTTGTTCGTCGATATGTTACTGCTATACTGGAAATAGGGAGATGTTCCTATTAGGATAGAGGTATCTATTTTGTGCCTGCAAACCTGCCAAAGCTTATTTTTTGTGTATCACCTGATGTTTCCTTTCACACATTTATAAACACACTCACATATGTTTGCTTGTTTTTAGGAATCACTGATGTTGTTCTCTTTCAGTACATACTGTAGTTGCTGTAATCTTGTGCCCTGATCAATTGTTCATCAAAGCAGCGAGACAACAGCGAAGACAGCGCCCAAGAGAATTAGCATGTCCTCTGCTCATTTACACCCATTAAATACAAACCAGTGACACGCTGAGCACTAATTAATCCACGAGTTTGAACATGCCCTATAAAGCCACAGTGAGAGTAATGCTGTGAATATTTACAGTCAGAACAGCTATAATGAAGGACTTTATCAGTTAACTGGTTTGTAAACAACTGCTCACATATCAAATGTGTGTGTGTGTGTGTGTGTTTACAAAACCTCTGCAAATATTTGTCAAAAAATAAAGTGTTAAACTATTGTAATTACTGATAATAAAACCATATTTTTGAACAGTAAGATTTTTTAAAGTTTTTAAGTATATATATATAGGCCTATTGATTTTTGGATCTTTTTATTCATCAAAGACTTCTGAAAAACCACTGTTTTAAAATATTGATCATAATAATACAAGTTTCATGACTAATGTTAAAAATTCAGCTTTGTGTCACAGAAATAAATTACATTTTCAATATTATCAAATAGAAACCAGTTATTTTAAATAATAAAAATACTTAATTTGCTGTATTATTATTATTAGTAGTAAACAAGTCAAACACTAGCATTTTTATATAAAAATTGGGATGCATGTAAAAACTATTTCTTGGTAAATCTTCATAACATGGCTATATTGTTCTTCTACTTTATCTATAGGCTATTATTGTCACTGATTTTGCTTATTCACACCCTTTATGTTCTGTATGGGTTTTCTATAAATGTTGGAGGTTCATTTAAGAAATGTTATTAGGTTTTATGCATTGCATTTATAAATAGCAACTGTATATAAAACAATTAAAGATTTGTTCCCCCATTTAAACGGTTCAACGTGTGTGTGTGTGTGTTTGTAAATGTACAAGAAACAGATTTCTATTCATCAATTATTACCATAATAAAGAAAACCCGTCTCCACGCAGCACGCCCACCAGTGTACAAAACCACGCCCAACGATAAGGACGACATACACAAACCACGCCCACCAAACCGCTCCGACCGCTTTGAATGCCGAGTGCGTAAAAACCCCGCCCACCAGTCCGAGAGTTAGTGCTGCTGCAAACCGGTTCCCCTTTCATCGTACATTTATGGTGTTGCTACTGTCCGTGACGCGCAACCGGCCACCGACGATTTACATAGTCACGGGTGATCGTCTGGTAAGTACATCGACATCATGTAGCAGTTATGATATCCACTCTTTCATAACCCAGGTGTATCTTTCACATGACGCAAAAGGAATGACGCGCTGCGAGAGCTTGTAAGTTGGTGCCAATTCAAATAGGAAAGTATTTTCCTCTCTTACTCCTGTTCCTGTGTTTAATCGGAAGCTTTCGAGGACCCCATGGCTGTATCTCAACAACTAGTGAGCTCAGACGGAGCCAAAGATGCAGTCTAGTTAGACAGCATAGTATGTTTTAAAACACAGCTCACGTTCTGGACATGGCGTTAGTAGTGAATCAAAGTAGTTCACAGACGCTTACGATTCTTAAAGGGACAGTTCACCCAAAACTTTGTTCTTTATTTGCCCCCCATGTCTTTCTTTATGTGTAGCACAGCATATGTTAGATTGACAATCTCTTTCATATTTCATTTTCTTTGCACACTTTTCCAAACAAAAGCAGTGAATGGTGACTGGGGTTGCCAAGTTGTATTTTTTTAAACTAAGATACAATTTAGTATTTTAATGAGATGCTTGTATTGAAATATTTCATTTTATTTAATTTAAATTTACTGTGAAGAAAGTGTGCTAGTCGTAAATCGTTGAGCTGTTTCATTATTGTTATTATTATAATTAATTCGTTCCTATGTATAGATTTTGTTTATATCCTGATTTGTGTAGTGCATTTCAATGACTATAAAATATCTATTTTAGGTATTGAATTAGCATATTTTAAGTTTTGATGTTTGGTCTATCCAGGGTCACTGGGCTTGTTTTGTTACTCAGATCTGGCAACCCTGAAAATGGTTGTTATTCTTGATTTGGAACAGCATGATTGTGACAGAATTGTAAATATTTATAAGGTGTCTTTTAAGAGTATTGTCTCACTGCGTCGTTAGTAGTTTGCAGTCAGTGTGTCGGATATGATTTACTTTAGGTGGCAGATCTTATTTAAGAAGGTTTGTTCTATTATGGTATGCCCTGTTAGTCATTTGGGTGAAAGGTGATTGCCTCTACCTCTTTTGTTTATAAGGCAGGGTGTGTGTTTTTCAGTGTGCATCACATTTTGTACCTGACTTAAGACATTAAAACTGTTATGACTTCCAAACCTTACATAAATCTTGTGTGATGTAAGAACAATAAGGCCGATGACATTTGTTGTGTCACACAGCAAAGTGACAGTGAGTGAGGGAGGGTAAAGACGATAGTGTGCCTGTGACGATGACTACAGACAGAGAGCCTCCCGTCACTGCCAAACTCCTTCACCTCATGTTTCTCTCCACCTTCTGGGGAATGCAGATATGGGTCACCTTCATATCAGGTAGGTGTGGTCACTGTTTTTCACTGGCGATAGATCATTAACAGAATGATTGTAACGTAGGTTATATGTTTTAAAACATTTTTTTAGTTTAGGTCATCAATGCATAATAAAGCTGCACATTTTAAATCATTACGTTTAATAATATTTTGTCAAGCCTTAAAGAAGTATACAGTTGTTTGTTTGTTTGCACATGTAAAGTGCTTCTTTATAATTTGATCTGTATATTAAATGTTCATATATTAATCGTAATAAATTGCAACTTCATCAAATGTGAAATTAACAATCTATTTAATTATTACACACATTTCAACAGAAATGACTATAATAAGTGTATTTTAGTTTAACAAATGCTTGTCAATTGAAAAACACACTCTAAAGTTCTGCTTGTTGCATTTAATATGAATTAAAACTATGATGCATTTATTTAATTTAAATGACATGCAGTTAAATGTCTGAAAACATTAGAATAATTACTATTTTTTAAGTTATAAAGTGTTCTTATTTTCCACGAGGATAGTTTATATGTTTATGTTATAAACAAGGCTTATGATATCCGAGTTCGTTAAGGTTAACTTTAAATTTCTTTCTTTATTTTGTTCAGGCTTTGTAATGGACAGCCATCTAAACCGACACACGTTTGGCTTCATCCAGAGCCGGCTCTTCCCGTTTTACCTGCATATCGGCTCGGCCTGCGCTTTCTTCAACCTCACCATCTTTGCCCTGTACCATCCTAGTAACATGCTGGATGACAAAGAGGCCTTCCAGGTATTTAAAACATACCGTACTGTTTCCAGATATGGTGAAAATATCCCAAAAACATGTCATTCCAAATCGATATTTTGCTTTTTGTTCTGGGCTTGAGCAGTCCATATGACGTGAGCAACATATAATATATTCTGAATTCTAGTGATAGCTTCTGGCTGAGAGACACACCTTATATATATCTTCCCTTCAGCTTTATGGGACTGAATCTTTGAATCAGTGGATTGGACTAGGAAGAAAAGGATGAAGAAATAGTTCACCCAAAAATAAAAGTTGCTAAATATTTCAATCACCCTCTGGTCATTTATGATGTAAATTAGTTTGTTACATCATCTGAAAAGATTTGAAGAAATTTAGCATTACATCACTCGCTTACCGATGGATGCACTGTAGTGAATGGGTGCCGTCAGAACGAGAATAGCTGATAAAAACAATCCACAATTATTATAATTGCATGGACAATTGTGACTTCAAATTATTATTTTCTTTATTTAATGAAGAAAAGAAAGCCTTGCAAAATTGACAGATTGATTAATTTTTTCCCCCTAGATCTTTATTTTTTTCGTCTGTGTGACTGTGGCGGCAGTGAATGCCCAGTGGTTTGGTCAGATGACCTCGGAAATTATGGCAGACATGCACTTAATTGAGCAGGCCTGTGGGTTGGGGCAAGACATCGGACTCTCGTCCAATCGGGAAGCATACGCCAAGCTCTGTGAGACAGACCCCAAGTATAAAAAGCTGAGCGGTCGGCTGTGGCTGTATCACCTGCTGTCCTCCCTTTGCAACCTCTGCTGTATCGTATGCAATGGATACAGCCTATATTACCTGGCAGAAAACCTCACCACACTCTGATGACCTTAATGGTGGACATATTGGTGCTCCCACAATGCAATGCAAACCCTTGGTTAACGTCTGTGTGACTCCGGCAGCGATGACCTGCTCTCAGGTACTGGATGACCTCCTGACAAATCTGGTTATTATTGTTATGGATTGTCTTTCTCAGTCTTTGTTGTGCTCATTTTAGTTTCACGGACAAGGCTTAACCCTAGTCCTAGACTAAAGTTTAAATCTAAACTAAACTAAAAGTATTTTTTCAACAGTAATTATTTCAACTAAAAGAAACCTGCACTGACTGATCTTAAAACATGTCTTGTCTTAAGATGCACGCCAGTAATGCCTTTTTCTAAGGTATGTATATAAAAAATTATTAAATGTCCTAATTGAACTGTGGCCTAGTCCTGTCTTAGGCTAAGCCCTGTCTGTGAAACCAGGCCATAATGTATAGATTATTACTGTAACGCTACAGATAATGGCTGTGCATATTTAAATGATACAATGTTACACTTTGCATGGTTGAGGAATGAGTAAAAACTGATATGCAACATTAAAGTAGCAAAAATAGGGAACTTTTCTTGACACTTATATTTTCTGTTTTCTCAGTGACCTCACTTTGTCACGCATAGTCAAATGATTTGATTTCTCTGTATCAACGGCCAGCCTCTCCCTGTTCTCTTGGATTGGGTGTGAATGTATTGACATGTCCATACACAATATCTTATTATAAGTACACTTTCACGTTATAACGGGTGAATATGTAAATTATGCTCTCATCTGGCTATAGATCTAGATTTCTGTTGCTGTTTGTTGAAACGGAGTTTAAATTAAATCTCCCAGCACCAGTTGCACAACAGAAACGAGTTGAATGTGTTATACAAGTATTTTTTTAATGACTCACAAACAAGTATTCTTGTTTTATACTGATTGACAGTGTATAAAGTGTAGTATTTAATCAGTGCATTAGATACAGAGGTGACTGTCCAGTTGATTAAATATAAAATTAATATTGTGTGTGTGTGTGTGTGTATATAGTGTTGTCAAATGATTACTCACGATAAGTCACATCCAAAAGAAAAGTTGTAGTTTACATAATATGTGTATACTATGTATATTTATGTATATATAAATACATACAAATGCATATATAATATATAAACATATTCTTCTTAAATATATGCATGCATGTGTTTGTATTTATATGTACATAATAAATATACACAGCACACACGTATATTTTTTAAACAAATGTTTATTTATCTTATTGATCGCGATTTAACATTTGACAGCACTAATAATATATATATATATATATATATATATATATATATATAATTGCACAATCATTTACACTATTGTTATTTTATAAATATATAGGCTACTTCTGTTCAAAAGTTTGGGGTCATTTCGTTTTTTTATTCTTTAAGGAATTATTGTCTTTATTTCACAAAGATGCAAATCATCAAAATTTTTATTTTGTTCTTTTAATAAATTTTCCACAAAAATACCTTTCATAAATAGAGCACCAAATTGGCATATTAGAAAACAATCACTGGAATAAATGACATTTTAAATATATTTAAATAGAAACCATTTATTTTAAATTGTTCTTATTGCATTTTTAAATCTAATAAGTGTTGAGCATAATGAACATGAAAAATATTACAGACCCCGGACATTTGCACAGAATATTAATGTCAGTGCGGGTCATGAATTATCTTTAAGATTTTAAATTGACACATAAGACACATTTACAGATGTACTCTCTCTAAATCCATCAAACTGATTCAACAGCAACCAGTTTATGTCCTGTTTGACTTCTTTTGCACACTGTGCCTTTTGCAGATGTTAAACAACAGCAAACCAGAAAGCTTGGGTGTACATAACTCATTGTGTGCTTTGCAGTCATTTTATTTGTCAACTAATGTGTTATTCATATAAAATGATGGGATAAAGCGGCGTTATTATGGCGACACCTTACTTTGGAATGTAGCTTCTGTTTTCAGTCGCCTTACCCATTCTGCTGTCATAATTGTGTATTCATATTCATTTACAGTACAGTGCCTTGCACAAAGACATCTTGAAGTTTTAATACAGTATGACTGTGTTCGGTAAGATGCTGGTGAGGCTTTGGGTTTGTCCCTGTAATTAGGGATTGACTATATTTTATCAATGCAAATGATCCGGCAGCTAGGGACTCTCTGTTAATGTTTAACTTAAATTATCATCTAATAAGGATGTGGTCAATAGAATTAAATGCATTTTTAGCTGAAGTTTCATTCCTGTCTGTATGTAATGAAGTAGTAGATAAAGCAAATGTTGCATTACTGGATTTCTGCCTGAATAAAAGGTAATTGCAATTTATACTGCATCTCTCTGTGTACAGCAGAAAAAGTGTGTCATTTTTTTAAAATTAACTGCACAGTGAAAGTATGTGAAAATACCAACCAGCCTGACGCGGTTGGCAGCATTGGTTGAACTATTGTGTGAATGACTATATGTCTGTTTGATCAGCAATAGATTAGGGGTGCTTGGGAAATCAGTTTGAAAGCAGTTATTTTTGCAATTCCATTTGTGAAGAAATTACACGTCATGATACACATCACATTCAAGAATCTGTGATGAATGTAAAGCTGTTGCAGTTCTGTTGTGTAATGTATGGAACTGGGTTGAATGTATTTTTGTTTTTTAAATAAATGTATAAAAGTGTGTTTGGACTTGTAGTTTTTTTCCCCTCATAACAGTCCCCCATTATAAATGTTATTGAAATTCAATATTTAACTGTCTAAAAGTGCAAAATCTTTTTTTTTTTTTTTTTACAAACAGCTACAAAATTTGACAATTAGCAAGGCTATAGGTTACACTATTAAAAATAAAGATTCTTTATTAGCATTGACGACTCCATGAAAAACTAAAGGTTCTATATAGCACTCTTAGTACTTAAGAGCAGGAAAAATGGTTTAATATCTGTTCACTAGAAGGTTGTTTGGAGAACTGCCATAAAAATGTTTTTAATGGCAGTTCTGAGAAAACCTTTATTTTAAAGGAGACCATATTATGTTGCTTTTCACAAAATCTAATGTAAGTCTTTGGTGTCACCAGAATTTGTCTGGGAAGTTTCAGCTCAAAATACCCTACAGATCATTTATTATATCATTTTGAAAATGCCTATTTTGAGTGGAAGCAGAAACACTTTTCTGTGCCTGTTTCTTTAAATGAGCCCTGAGTGTGCCGTCATCAGACCGAGACGCAGAGACAAGCAAGACTCCTAAGAGATTGAGGTGTTTTGTTGTTGAATGTATTAAAGAACAGAGCAGTAGTGATTTACCCCCGACATCTGAGTGACTGAAGACGCAGAGGATTAACGTTATGTTTGGTTCTGAAGGGAAACGCTCCCTTGATCAACTGAAATGTGTTTATGATCGCGCGAATCATTCATGATCCAGCCTCACCTACAGAAGCAGTGAGTATAATGTCTTTTAATGAATCTTTGCAAATCGCCTTTCCTAATAATGTGCTAGTTAGCAAGTTTCACTTAACCTGGCTTCCGCGACTATAAAGCTCATACGAGCTTAGTCTGGCCAAGCTACCTTACTACCCGCGGGCTTAACCGGCGTCCATCAGATGCCTCTGTCTACTACTGGACGAATCTACAACCAATCAGACCACTCATTCCGATGACGTATGCGTAGCGACGGAACCTGAAGCCACCGTAACCTTCATTAAAGCGGTAGGAAAATGTCTTTACTTACTTTAATTACTTCTGCTCCATTTTCAAAGAAAAGCTGTCATGAAAATTTCTCAAAACAGCTCAACAGCAGGGTCGAACGATTGTTGCTGCTCGGTACACGCCATGTTTGAAATGGTTCTCAGACGTGACTCTAAAAAGACTCTAAAAAGGCAGCTTTGCCAGACTAACTTTGCTCGCAAAATTGAATGTAGCTTCACAGGAAGTGTGGGCGGGTTGAATCTAAGGGTGTACTCACACTAGGCAGTTTGAACCGTGCCTGAATGCGTTTGACCACCAAAGCGCGGTTCGTTTGACTAGTGTGAGTGCTCCGAAACGTGCCCGGGTGCGGTATTTTTAGCTGGCCCTGGCCCGCTTGGAAGAGGTGTGCCAGAGCACGGATCAGTTGGACTCGGGCGCGGTTCGTATGCCTAGTGTGAGTACACCCTAAGGAAAAAAAGATCCTCTGAGAGCACCTCGGAAAAGAGGGGCGGGGTCAGCAGAGCTTGTGAAGATTTAAAGGGGAAGTACACAAAACAGAGTGATATCTAAAGAGCTGTTTTAACAGGGTTTTTAAAACTATCTTTGAGAATTCTTTTAACAAACTTTCCCTTGAGATCCTAAAGAATCATATTAGCTTGTGGAAAATTGGCTTTGTATGACTCCTTTAAGAGTGGTAATGGCAGAAAGAAAGAAAAAAAAACACACCAAGATACCAAGAAATAAAACATTTTATGCATACCAAGTTCCAGCAAACATTTTATGTCACACTTATATAGGAGTTATTTCTCACTATTCTCATAATTGTTAATTATTAGCATACATATTAATAACATATTGGCTGTTTATTAAAGCACATATTCTGCATCCCTAATTCTACTCAATACCTAAACGTAACAACGACACCGCTAACTATTAATAATTTTGAATAATAATTTTCTGTATTAGTAGCATATTGAGGCAAAACTTGTAGTTAATGTTTTTTTTAATAGTGAGAAATATGCCTTGAATTAAAGTTCTTTACAGTTAGCACAACCTGCCAAATGTAACATTCGCAGACAAAACACAGCAATTTTTTGCGGTGGTAATTTAATATGAATTTTTCTGTGAGGTGATTTGTAGCCTAACCAATCTATCTGTGTGAAATATTTCCAAATTGCCATGAGAGTGTGTTGGTCACCTGTGCAAAACTTTACAATTAGTTACATTGGTTACTATGATAGTTAGTAGCTAACAATAAGTGTTTGTAACAGTATCTATTGTGTTAAAATACAGATATATACAAATATAAAAATATAATGTAAGTCCATGTTAGCTTGGGTTCTTAACAGATACTTTTGATTTTAATATTGTATTAGTAAATTATGAAATGAACACTAAGATTGGCATGAGCTTTAAAAGCACTTTTAATAGATAGCTAAAGCGAGCTTTGTTAGTTAACTAATGTTAACCAATAGAGCCTGGCCTCTCTCATAACCTGCTCAGGAACTGGATGATGCTATTAAAGGATAACAAAGTCTCAAACTGGAGCCGGTGTTAATTCTGAAACCTGGATAGAGCGGTTGAGTGAATGCAGCCCGGATTCTGTAGATGAGATTCATTGAGTCTGTGATGCTGTAAAACGCCAATATTCCTGCAGAGAAGTCAACATACACGCCAGTCCTGTGAGCCCACTGCATTTTGGGAATCTTAGTTTCCCGTCCATTGTGCCAGAATGCATATGTATCTTCAGAGCACACCAGACTCCAGGACTGGGCGTTGTGTCCAAACACACACAGGCTGCTCTTTCCTTTCCTGCTAATGTCCTCATAGGACACTGCGATGTGCACGGGACCCTTTCCGCTCCAGTCTGCCTCGAAATAACATCGGCCGGACACGCTCTCCCTGCACAGGACCTGGTAATAGCTGTCAAACCTCTCTGGGTGGTCAGGAACCGACAAAGAGGTTTTGCTGCAGGTCACCTCTCCGGTCTCTGAGGAAACGCTGAGGTTTCTGTGAGCTGTGTTCAGGTCCAGAGTCAGGGGACCCGAGTCTGAAATACAGAGAGACGAGACATGGATTAACATAGACAGCTCAGTTATATTTCTGTTGCACATTTGATTGTGTGTGTGTGTGTGTGTGTGTGTGTGAGTTACTCACATTCCAAAAACTGCTCTCTGATTTTAGGCTCAGGGGTAGGAATGAACTTCAGGTTTGTTACTAATAAGACAAAATATAACAAGTGTAGGCATTTTAAATATTAGTACTTTACTTAATTGGTTTAAAGGTATTTTTATGTTTGGAATAAAAAAAGTGGTTGCAAACTGTTTATTTTAGCTGCATTAAAAAAAACACGTTGAAAGTTAGTCAACTAAACTTGTTTATTTAAATGCAGCTAAAATAAATGAATTGCAACCATTTACCTTCAGCAAATTTTTTAATACTGTACAATTTCAATTCAATTCAAATTTATTTGTATAGCGCTTTTCATGATACATATCATTGCAAAGCAGCTTTACACCAGAGTAATATTTCTGACAGTTATTTAAAAAATAGTACATAGTTTCATTGTTAATTATATAGATGTATTAAACATTGTCACATGTTGTGCCATCTTGGAAATTAGTAAATAAACTTTTTATTGAAGTATTGATCGTTGAGCTTTTAATAGTGCTGGGAAACAATTAATCGTGAATAATTGCATCCAAAATAAAAGTTTTTTTACACAATACATGTGTGTGTACTCTGTATATAGACACACATACAGTATACATTTTTAAAATATTGTATATGTATATATTTGTATTCATGTAATTGAATTTTAAATATGACTATATTTAATATTAAATTATATATTAGATATTAAAAATGACTATATTTAATATATAAACATAATTTTTTTTAATATATACATGCATTTGTGTGGATTTATATATACATAACAAATATACTCAGATACATATATTACAGAATCCAATAGATTGAAGGCTGGCCTATAATTGATGTATCAGTTGTTTTAATGGTGTGTCAGAAAGTACTTTTCATTGTCTCTATTTCTGTTGTATTTTGGATGCTTTTACTATTATTATTATTATATTTATATATATATATATATATATATATATATATATATATAAACTTTTATTTTGGATCAATCATGATTAATCTTTGCCCAGCATTTAATTTTTCTAAAACAAATAATAATAAAAATAGATTTCTGGCAATATTATCCAATGATAATGAATCTGAATAAAGAATGTGCCATGCTTTTACAGTATTACATAAATTAGGTCAAAAATTGACTGGGTTATATTCTGCAGCAGAATTCTGCTAACAACGTGTCATTTACTGCTATTGTTTACTGTGAACTCGCATTATTAGGCTGCTGTTAACCACTTATACACTAGAGAAGTCCTGCAATGCAATTATTAACCTGTTTTACTCTGAAATGTTTAGTTGGCGTGCTATTCCAAGCATATTTACATAATGATTTACCTTTTTTTGCCAATTTCTCCGATTTCTTCTGACACAGATCTTTAATGTCCTCAGATAGGTATGTTAGTTTTCTTGACACCATTTCGAAAGAGAAGTCCGGATTGACTAGAACTGCAGGAGAGGTCACCAACTCCGGCTCACTACACAGTGCTTCATAGCTCTAAGATATAAAGACATAAACACTCTTAGACCAAAATCACACATGACAAGTACTTTGGTGCCTAGAAGACCTAGATCTACCTTCAAGAACTGAGTTTTATCATCAAGGCGTGCAAGCATATCGTATTCAGCATTTCTCCTCTTGAACGCCGCGATCTCCTGCTCTAGTTTCTCCATAAATCCATGGGCCTCGTCTAATTCCATCTGCTCCTTTGCTTTGATCATCTCTGTCACCTCAAAACACAGTGCCTCAATGGACTGAATCATCTCGCTGAAGATCTTCTCCGTATCCTCCACTGCTGCCTGGGCAGAGCTCTGTTAACAACAGAACCAGAGAAGCGATGAGTCCAAGAACCTCTCTGCCCATAATAGGTGTCTTACTGCTGAAGATTTTCCACCTACTGGCTGTGATAGACTCACCCTGAGAGAGAGCGTGGCGTGACTCAGATCCTGTAGCTCCACCTCACGCTCCATTATGACCTGCTGGCATCTCTTCTGTGACTCCTTGAGCTCTTGCTGCAGAACAGAAGATAAATAATAAAGAAACTTATGTTTTGAAATGACAGAAAGAAATCCAGCAGCACATGTGATGAAAACTGAATTATATAATTTAAATATGCCAACATACCAACATTTTTTTGATGTCATATAGCCCGCGAAACAACAATGGCAGCCCCTACTAATGCGGTGTTTATGCAAGTAGTACACTAAAAGGAAAATGTATAACAGCTTCTCTTGCCTTATGTGCCGTTTTTCCTCCTTTGTTTTCCTCAACTAAGCAAGGAAAGCACCTTGAGAAATGATTGTAAATGAGGATAAGCCCTGTACGGTCCACCACGCCGGTTTGTTTATATCTACCCAGAGAGCACACGCACGTCTGCAAGATGTCTGTTAAAGATCTCTAGATCTGGAAAGCATCTGCTGTCTAAAAACATATGGCAGACGTCTTACAGATGTCAGTTTTACATCATAAACATCTTAAAGACATCTTATAGACGTCTATTTGACATCTAAAAGGAGACGTCCAATAGATATATTGCAGATGAGCAAACAACCTAAATAATACGTCTTGTAGATGTAAATGCAGACGTCAAATAGATGTCTCGTAGATGTATGTGTGTTATAAGGGTAGCTACCACAATTCCTTGCGCTTAGGCAGTTTGGCGTGATTTGTCTGGAATGCTACAAAGTCGTGAGTCGTGGATTAAAGTCGTGACTTACAGGCTTAAAAACCTGCCTGGAACACAGCATTAATTTTAATATATTTTTTTAGACATTTGATCATAATAAAGCAACAAAGTCTGATATATATATATATAAATAATTAACAAATTTTGCCATGAAATATAATAAGTGAAATATATTAAGTTTCTACAATATATAAATATACTGTAAAAACTTAATTTCCTGTAAAGCTGCTTTGCAATGATTTGTATCATAAAAAGCGCTATGCAAATAAACTTGAACTGAATTAAATACCAATTTTTTTATATTTATAAGGAAAAAACAGCGATGTCATTGTGTGACATCACCCCAAAGTATTGATACTTAGAATTTAATAATTTATCATATTTGTAAGAAACAAAAACCCTAAAAGATACAACATTTACCTTAAAAAATGTATTATAAGGCACACAAGCTTTCACAGAATGAAAGTCGATGTCGTCCATAAATCTTGAAGGAAATTATATTCCAGGATTTATATGATATAAGTCAATCTCACACTTTAACCTATTTCTACTATAATCATTTTAATGTTTAACCATTTAAAACTTAATTTATGACATGCATACTTGTGCTATTTTTGTGCTAGGACAAATCCTGCTCCTGATATTTAGTGAGCGCAATATTTATACATTTGATTTGAGAATTAAGTGTTAAAATATACTTTTGAGGGTCAACATGAATTAAACGACCCATTATGAATGCAAAACCAAAGCTCTTGCTATACGTAGTTATTATCACGTTTGAAGTCAGACACACCTGACAGAACACGACGAGGTCCTGCTTTTCTTTTGCGATGACGTCGTCGCTCTCAGCTCCAGGGACGGCAGGGGAACGCATTCCAGTCTGTCTCAGTTTCTCCACGACTTCAGCAAACAGTGTGTTTTTGTTGAGCGCGGGTCTCGGGGAGAAGGTCTGTCTGCACTCCGGACAGCTGCACAACTTCTTCTGGTTCTTCTGCTCCCAGTAGCTCTTAATGCACTCCATACAGTAGTTGTGTCCACAAGGAATGGTCACGGGGTCGCGCAGAAGCTCCATACAGATGGGACAGCTGAACTGCTCCTGGTTGACGAAAATACCAGCTTCTTCCTCTGCCATCTTTTACAGTTTAGGTAAAAGACAGACTGTACGGCTGCTTCGTGGAGAGAGTATGGCGTTTGCTCGTGCCTCCCACTATTGTCTGTATATGAGGTTGTAATGGGAGGAGTCCGTCGTGTACAGTTTGTGTCACTATGTTTCAGAGGAGTTCACTCGCTTAATGAAGTCATTCAATCTTTGTTGTCGTTGTTTTGGAATGATTATTTTCATCTTCACCTGATTCACAGCTTGAGTATGCAAGCAAAGCTTCTGGAAAGATCAAGCCCAAGGATGATGCTTGCTCCAGTGCATGTCCATGCGTGCATAATGACATGTTTCATAAGATTATTTGTTGCCACTTCGGGAAACAAAGAGGGTGTGGGCATTTGTAATGTAACATGTGCACAAACATAAAGGGTGTGTGTAAATAAATGATGCAACATTAAAATAAAAAGAGAAAAATAGCATCCCAAAAAGTCTTTATTATGTCTATATAACTACACAAACATACAGTATATGTTTAGAAAAGAGGTATATTTTAAATACAAATGTTATAACATATTTGTTTTAAATATAAACTTGCATGTGTTTGTATTTATATACACATTATTGACAGTACTAATATATACTATACTATAACTGTACATCCACAAATTTAACTTACTTTAAATGACTTACCAAACTATATTTCAAGCCTCTAGTTATGCTGTATACAGTATTATGTTCTCCACGCTAGAGAGCGCTCTTCCCATAAACTGCTCTCTCTACTAAAGTGGGCGGGGTTTATTGGCTCAGATGTTTTCTCTTATTGGACAGGTATTCTCTTTCTAAATAATAATAATCATATTTAAAATCTTCATCCTTTTAGTAGCCTTTGGCTATTAGACTTTATTATTAGTGCCGTTATTCAGTTGCAAATTATTGTCCAGGCCGACGCCGAAGAAGCACGCAGACGCGTGATAGGTGTTACTTTTCTCCGCGACGGCTCAGATGCACCAATCACTGTCGAATGCGATTAATGATTAAAATTATTCGATGCAATGTGATTTTATAGAAATTGCTGTGGCGAGCTAATTATGTTTCTCAGATAACAAGCATTGAAATGTATATATTTTTTTAAATATGTATTTTATGGCACACAAAAATAACCAACAACTCACAATACGTTGAGAGATTTGAATGTGACTCAATGGACGCTTGAACCACCAAATGAAAGCTAACGTAGTAATTTGTCGTGTCGTGGTTCGTGTGGTGCGTGCAATTTTGTCTCAAAGCCGATGGCAGTTCACCCTCTTTTTTTAGATCATGACAGCCACTGAGTGGATGTAGTAAATGCATATTTAATCTGCTCTGCTGGACTAAATCTACACAATCTGCGACAGAAGTCAGGTAAGTTAGCTGTTACTTTCCTTTCATTCTGTTAGATAGCTGTGTGTTCATAGCTCAGAGTTATGTGGTAAAGCATCAGCATGTATTGCATACTGTTTACTTTATTGTCCATGTTTGACCTATAAAGTGTACAATTTACAAATTAATTAATACGCGTATTTGATAGCAGGGAACTTGTGCACTTGTATTTGCGTCTCTGCACAGCAGTGGTCAGTTCACAAGGTCCTTCAAGGATCTTTATAAAGTTTTATTTTATTGCACCATCTCAATTCTGTCCCATTTTTCCTGTGATCCTGCAATAGTGCAAAGAGTCTCGTGCATGAGGATCAGACTCATTCCTGTAACTTAATACTAATAATAGGTCTGTGCTGTTTTATTTAGGAATTATATCAAATAAAGTATTGTACACCATAAAATCGGATATACAGAAATATGCTCAGGTGAAGCAGGCACTTTATTAGTGTTTTGGTATTTTCTGTTTTCATATCCCTGTATTGCAATTAAATGGGTTAATTAAACTTACTTTTAATTTAAAATATTAATATTAACAATGTAGTAAATCTTTTGAAATTTATTTAAATACACATTTTACTATAAATTGCAATAAATTATGAACAGCAAAAAATAATATATTTTGAATGGTCAACATAATTTTTTTTTTTTTTTATTGTATTTTTTGTCCAACAAACATATTTTCTGTCTGCACAACTTTTTTGTATGTACTATTATAAATAGTAATGTCTCATAACTCCTAAGTCATAATAGAAATATGTATATTATAAAGTGAAACTATAACTAATAAAGCTGTTGACGCTTCCTTCTTTATAATGAAGAAAGGATATCATTCCAAAAAAATTCCCAACCTGTCAGACTACTTCCTTGACACGCCCTCTTTTCTAGCAAAGCCACATCTCCGTACAGAAAGAGGAAGTGCTTTCATCTCATTCTCTGATTCTGTGTTTCTGCGGGTGAGTATGTTCATATGCATATTTCTCTGATTTCCTTGCTTTGCAGAGGGACATTTAACCCTCGATGATTGTGCGGCAGTTGACGTGTAAGCGCCTGACCTCTCACCTCTGTGCGGCAGTCAGGCTGAACTGGAGCGCTGCAAAGATGGCGAGACCCAGCTCAAGTAAGACACTTAAGACTGTCTTTACTGTGTGCATGTATGGCAGCGTTTGGCCTGTGAATTAAATGGTTTGCAATTTGTTTCATTGTACAGATTTAGCAGAGTTTCGTGTGGATTTTGCTAAAGCCAAGCACATTGCTATCATTACGGGGGCCGGAGTAAGTGCAGAGAGTGGAGTGCCAACTTTTAGAGGACAGGGGGGCTACTGGAGGAAATGGCAGGCACAGGTAACACACACACACATGTTATTTACTCTCTGAGTTTCAATATAGGACTTAAACCAAGGTTTTTCACATTTTTGAAGCTTGGACTCAAATATGACAATCCCTTTGTCATGATCCCTTCTGTTGATAATTAAAGGCAGCTATAGACCAATTAAGTGTTTGCAAACAGTAATTAGGTTTTTTTGTGTGCGGAGGCTATCTGGTTGCAGAAAATGAACGTTTTTAAGTCTAGTTATAAAACTGATTTTGAAAAGGGAGACTTTGGAAGTGCTGTGCTCTCAATCTAGGTCAGTTGCATGTGCAAAAGGCTAGAATATCTTAAACTTTTATCTTTTTTGTCAAAACATTTCGACTTTAATCTTGTAATATTTAGACTTTATTCTCAAATATTTCAACTTTATTTTTGAAACATTTCGACTTAATTCTTGTAACATTTAGATTTTATTCTTAACTTATAACTTAATATAACTTAATTGTTGTAACTTAATTCGGCTTAGTTCTTGTAACATTTGACTTTTTTCTTGTAACATTTCAACTTTATTTTTGTAACATTTCGACTTAATTCTTGTGACATTTCGAATTTACTCTCGTAACATTTCAACTTTATTTTGTAACATTTCGACTTAATTCTTGTAACATTTCAACTTTATTTTTGTAACATTTCGACTTAATTCTTGTGACATTTCGAATTTACTCTCGTAACATTTCAACTTTATTTTGTAACATTTCTACTTAATTCTTGTAACATTTCAACTTTATTTTTGTAACATTTCGACTTAATTCTTGTAACATTTCGAATTTATTCTTGTGACATTTTGGCTTAATTCTCGTGACTTTTCGGAATAAATCTCATAACATTACAGCTTAATTCTCGTGACATTTCAACTTTATTTTTGTAGCATTTCGACTTAATTCTTGTAACATTTCGAATTTATTCTTGTAACATTTCGACTTAATTCTTGTAACATTTCGAATTTATTCTCGTGACATTTCGGCTTTATTTTTGTAACATTTCAACTTAATTCTTGTGACATTTTGAATTTATTCTCGTAACATTTCAACTTAATTCTTGTAACATTTCGACTTAATTCTTGTAACATTTCGACTTAATTCTTGTAACATTTCGACTTAATTCTTGTAACATTTCGACTTTATTTTTGTAACATTTCGACTTATTCTTGTAGCATTTCAACTTTATTTTTGTAACATTTCAGCTTAATTCTTGTAACATTTCAACTTTATTTTTGTAACCTTTCAACTTTATTTTTGTAACATTTCAGCTTAATTCTTGTAACATTTCAACTTTATTTTTGTAACCTTTCAACTTAATTCTTGTAACATTTCGAATTTATTCTCGTAATTTAGATTATATTCTCATAATATTACGACTTTAATCTCCTAGTTTTAGATTTATTAAAATATAAGATTTTTTTAAAATTTGAGGTTGATATCTCAAAAAATTAGCTTTCAGTAAAATTTTGTTTGGGCGCAGTACCAAGTTTTCTTACTTAGATGCCAGCAAAACCCAGCTGGTGCCCACAGTGGTTGTATTTGTGATTTACAGTAGAGTTTGTCTCATTATACATGCACACAATTTTTTATGATACCCATAACAACAAACACGCACAATTATAGGTGCATTATTTATCCAATTGGCTCTATAAAATGCAGAAGCAGAAAACTGGAATAAAGCAGACATTTGCAATTAAAAATAGTTTACTTTTTTGTACCTAGTGTAAAATAGATTTATTAAAGGAAAGGAGGGTGAAGAATCCAATAAAAATACAGATCTGGGCCTAAATTTATGCAGTTAGCATAAACACAGACAAAATAATCAACACAAATAAATAAATAAAACTCAAATGGACAACAATTTCAATGGACAATTTTAATGGACATTTAATGGATATTTTTATGGGTTAATGTAATGTTATTTTATTGGTAACACTGTACAATAAGGTTCTGAACATGAACTGAGAATGAACAATACTAATACAGCATTTATTAATCTTAGTTCATGTTAATTTTAGCATATACTAATGCATTATTAAAATAACAAGTTGTGTTTGTTAACATTAATTAATACAGCAACTGTACCTTAACTAAGATAAATAAATACTGTAATAAATGTATTGTTCATGATAGTTACTACATTAACTAATGTTAACACCTTATTGTAAAGTTTTATTATAATAGTTCTAATGATTGGCTTTTACATATTTAATATACTAAAACCAATTGTTTATTTTATCAAAACTATCGTATGTGAGTTTGACGGCTATTGTTTTTATTTTAGAAAAGTATTTTTTGTGGATCAATCAATCAAGAATATGAATTAATTACAATTAATGTCTTGATTTCTGAAGACTTTAGCAATCATAATAAAATAGCATAACATTTTGCGGAAGTGAATGTACTTTAAACAGATTTTATTAATATTTGTTAACGTTAACAGTTCCAAAAAAACAAAAAACGAATCTCAATTTCCTTTCCTTGCTCTGGTCCTTGGAAAACTCCTGACTTATACAGTACTTGGCAGAGCATAGCAGCATAAGCAGAGCGACTACAAGGCATTATCATGCTCTAATTTACAACATAACGCCCTGAAAAGCCTAAGTACACTTCTAAATGAAGTTTTAGTCTTTCTTTGCTATGTAAAACACCTCATTGAATCTGTGTGTGACTTTGAAAAGTATTGGTACGGTAGGGTACCAGTTATATATTATGCTGCATGACTTTAATTTATGATTCAGAATTATAAACAAATAGGTCTGTAAAGTATAGTTTACATTTTGCATTTGTAAATAATGACTGTAAACTTACATCTACTGTATTTGACAGCTGTGACCAAATTTGTCAGGCTACCTATAACCGAGCATATAAACACTGTAGTCACACCACATGTAAGCAAGCAAACATTAATAACAATAATAATTGTTAATATTAATTATGAAATGCAACAATTTAATCCACCTTTTAAAGTTTAATCAAACAAAAATCAAAACTTTTTTTTTTTGCTGCACAACAGCAAAACTTTAATGCATTTCTGTCATAATTCTTTAAGTTCTTTGTATCACCTAAGCAAACTTTAACAGTCTCTCTTTTCATCTCTATGTCTTTCAGGATTTGGCAACCCCTGAAGCTTTCTCTCGAGATCCTTCCTTAGTATGGGAATTTTACCATTACAGGCGTGAGGTGAGGTAAATGTTTACCAATATCACAATGCCATTTGTTTCCATCAGTGATCAATGAATTTATAAATTTGGTATAGTAAAATAAAAGTGCCTGGAATGCTATGTTAATACTTTAATCAGACTACTTTTTCCTGCATGCATGTTTTGCTGTAAGGAATCAGAAAGAATGTCACGGTTTATTTCTGTAACTGAAACTGATTATATTTAGTAATTGTCATTTAAATCGAATTAATTTTAAAAGTGTTTGTCGTAAAGCAACATCTTAAGAAAATGTTAAAGAAATATCATTTAAAGCATGTTTATTGTGCATTTTGGGAGACATAACAATAGAATAGGAAAATATATATATTTATATGTTTATGGAATATTAGATATTATTATGAAAATCTGGCCAATTGTTTCAACATGCTGTCCTAACAGCAACACATTAATATGTATATTGGTTATACATACACTGTTTAATGGGAAAACCAGTTTATATTTTAACATAGTGCTGAATCAGCCTTAAACAAAGTTTGGCATAAAACAAATTGATTGGTAATTACATTGTTTTAGCCTTTTTTATTCATTTAATAAAAAAAAAAAAAGCTGAGCCCTAGTGTCTTCTGCAGAGGACATAGTGTAAAATATGAATAAAATATAATTTTTCAATTTTCTTCTTATGACATGAATTCACAAAGCCTTTTTTCTGGGTCTCAGGAGGATATATTAAACGTATCTAAGATTTAATAATACAATTAAAATAAAGCAAAATATTTTAATAAATAGTAACTTAAAATGCAATGAATGCAAAAAAATGCTAAATTACTACATACAAATCAATATTGTTAATTCTTTTTCTTTTACTAGCATCGCTGCTGCAGTTACAGAATTAAGAATAATTGAACAAAAAATAATCTTTGGTTGCATCCTAATAATATTTTCAATCTTCATATTGTGATTAATTGTGTGTATTTTGCAGGTTATGCGCAGTAAGATGCCAAACCCAGCCCACCTGGCTATAGCAGAGTGTGAGTCCCGTCTCGGCCAGCAGGGCCGCTCTGTGGTGATCATCACGCAGAACATCGATGAACTGCACCATCGTGCTGGATCCAAACATGTCTACGAAATCCACGGTGAGACAACAGATACTCAGTACATGCATTACTAGAAAACGATAAGGCATCTGTTTGTCCAGTCTTTCCGTATAATTGAGGTTATTCCCTTCAGCTGATATATCTTTCTCTCTTCTCTCTTTCTCTCTAGGTAGTCTATTTAAAACCCGCTGCATGAGCTGTGGAGAAGTCAAAGCTAACCACAAGAGTCCGATCTGTGTTGCTCTGGAGGGGAAAGGGTAAAACACAGCACCATTATTTCATCAAATATTTAAACCACAAGAGATTGCACTCTCTGTATTTGCTTTTCTCTTTCTTTATTTTAATCTCAGAGAGCCAGACCCCAGTGCCAAGGATGCCAGAATACCAGTGGAGCACCTGCCCAGGTTTGTGAGTCTGGGCTTTGCTTCAGATCTGTGCTGATTAGTCAGAGATTGATATTTTACTAGGTGCTATTCTGTTATGAATTTTGCCGACATATTTAATAAACACAGTTGTTTGCAAATTTGTGCTGAATCAGATTTTTACACGTTTAAGAGTTTGCAAGGAACTGACAACTGTTTGAGTTTTAAAAGAAATGAATGGTTTGATTGAGCGAGGACACGTTAAATCAGAAGATGTTTACATTGTTATGGAAGATCAATGCTATTTCTTTTTAATTTTCTCCAATAAACGTGAAAAGATTTCTTGCACAAAAATGTGCAGCAGCACAACTGTTTTCAACATTAATAATAATAATAGGAAACGTTTATTGAGCACAAATGTATGCTGTACACATATTAGGATGATTTCTGAAGGATCGTGTGACACAAGAAATTCAGCTTTCCATCACAGGAATAAATTACATTTTATATTAATATTAGCGCTGTCAAACAATTAATCACGCAAAAAAAAAAGTTTATTGTTTGCATACTGTATATAAAGTGTGTGTGTGTATGTGTATATATATATATATATATAATTAGTTTTTGAAAATATTTACATTTATTTATATATTTTTATGTACTGATATATTTGTATTAATATAATTAATTCGATATATAAATATGTTTAATATATAAACTTATAATATATAAAAAAGATTAATGCATGTGATTAATAGCAATTAATCACATCCAAAATATAAATAAGATTCTTTACATAATATATTTATGTATACTGTGTATATTTATGGTGTATATATGAATACAAACACATGGATGTGTTTAATAAAATAATGTTATTGATGCTTTTCAATATAAATAAAAAATTATTTAAATAAAACCAGGATTTTAAATGGTGTTTGTTGCATTAAAAAAATCGTCACAGCTAGACTTGCTGCTTCAACTAACCACTCTTCCAAACATGGCCCGTTACTGCCTACAGATCAGGAATGATGTCTTGTGCTGCAATAAATCGAATCAGATGCTGCTGGAATGCTTTACTGTAAACATACTCTAATGCTGTATAATTTATAGAGTCATGTAAGAGAATATCAGGGCTGCTTTGGTGCAAGAAACCTCAAGTACTGTTATAACATGACTTCAAAAAACAAATAACTTGAGAATAGTAACACTTTTTCTCCAGCAGTGGGCAGCATCTATCCATGTGTTTAATATTTCATGTTCAAGATGTTAGTTTTATGTTCATAGGTGTGACAGAAGTGGCTGTAACGGATTGCTGAGGCCTCATGTGGTTTGGTTCGGAGAGACTCTGGATTCAGATATTCTCACCGCTGTGGAGCAGGAGCTGGAAAAAAGTGATCTCTGCTTAGTGGTGAGTGATAGCAAATCAATGCATACGACTCTAGCAGTGAGCTGACCACCTAGAAAAGATTTTAATAGAAAAGGCCTATTCCAGAACTTAGGCTGCAGCCTTATTCTGCTGTCTGTGATGCCTCATTTTTATGGAAATCCAATGTTTTTTTGTTTTTTTTTATTTTTAAGCTTAGTGAGTTGTTAGCTTAGCAACAGGCTAACAGCAAACTCCATTTGAATGAGTTAGCAGAGATCACTCAGTCATTTTCACGAGCCTTCAGCTTGAAAAAAAAGAAAGGAAAGCTATCTTGCAGTTTATCAAGTCAGATGTTGATTTGTTAACTGAGTGAAAGACTCCTTAAACTGGTAATATGAGTTAAAATCAATCACTTAAAAGGAATAGTTCACCCAAAAATTAAAATTCTGTTACCAATGACTTCCAAAAAACACACTATGGAAGTCAAAGGTGACCCAAATCAGCCTGGTTACAAACTTTCTTCAAAATATCTTCCTTTGTGTTCGGGAAAGCAGATTTCTGCTCGAATGGGTAATTCGTTCATGAATCGGACTTCACCAAAGTTGTAAGTTTGTTTTAGTGCAGCTCACAAGGTGCCCTGTCAGATTAGTCTAATAATATCCAAAAGACCGTATGGTCAGGTTGTTAAAATAAACACAAAAAACCTCACCTTTTAGTTCAGCGACAACACCTCTGCTCTGACCAAAAGCCACGGAACAAATAATCAGGTCCCAGATAGGTTTGTCACTTTTTGAGGTCCCCCTGAAA
>JAUMHR010000079.1:6466424-6482598 GCA_032361145.1 Enteromius fasciolatus
AATGTATTAATGAACAGAGCAGTAGTGATTTACTCCCGACATCTGAGTGACTGAAGACGCGGAGGATTAACGTTACGTTTGGTTCTGAAGGGAAACGTTTATGTTCATGCGAATCATTCATGATCCAGCCTCACCTACAGAGGCAGTGAGAATAATGTCTTTTAATGAATCTTTGCAAATTGCCTTTCCTAATAATGTGCTAATTAGCAAGTTTCACTATGAATATGGCTAAAACAAGATCCTCCAAGAGCGCCTCGGAAAAGAGGGGCGGGGTCAGCGGAGCCCGTGAAGATTTAAAGGGGAAGTACACAGAATAGAGTGTATTTCTAAAACAGCTGTTTTTGACAGGGTAACATTAGCGTTTTTAAACTATATTTGAGAAATTTAAAAATAAACTATATTACAAAGTTTCCATTTAGACCCTAAAGAGCTAGTGGAAAATTGGCTTTGTATGACTCCTTTAAAGGGGTCATATAACAGCAATTATCCACAAGCTGATATGATTTTTTAGGGTCTTAATTGAAAGTCTGTAATAAAGTTTGTTTTAACCCTCTAGGGTCTGAGGTGATTTTGGGGTCCCTGAGATGTTTGGACATGCTCTGATATTTGTGATTATTTCAACTACTTATAACACACTATTGACCAACACATACTTGTTTTTGTATACAGCAGAAACTGTGCTACAATAATATGTGACCAGGATGGATGTACATGTTTGTACATCAACGGTACATGTAACAACAGAAATTGTACATCAATTTCTCAACGGTAGTGTAAAAAAATTTTTTGTGTAACCCATTGATCTGCTTCAGAAGACCTGTGTTAGCCCTGCAGAGGTGTATAGGTAATGTATTTACTCTGTTTGTATCTGCGAGGCGTGTGTTACACATTTTCCCTGTGTGTTAACATCACTCACCAAAAAAAATTTATTCATTGAGTGTGTGTATGTGTGTGGTTTAGAGGTTTTTTATAGTACTTTTTAAAATAGAAGTATATAACCTGTTTTCAAAAAAGCTCTCTACAGTACAGGTTACCACAGAAGAAGTAGTTAACACATGCATTCTCACAAAGTGTCTCTCGTTACCACTTTGTTCTTACAATAGAGGCAGAATCCACTTACATCTGAGTGAGGAAGTAGGACTTTGGAAAAACTAAAGCGATGCTTGTATAAACCATAATCCTACACTGTCATCAAAGAGAAGTGAGGTTATGGTTAAAGACATGAAGAGAGCATGAGAAATTCTCTCACGGCTCTGAAGGGAAAGGGCAGGTGGTGAGTGGGAGAGAGTGGGACTGAGATAAAACATTGCAGACATGAAGACGGGTCAGAGTGACTGGAGGGGAGCGGCAGCTTCTAGTAAACACAAGGTCAAGATGTTTCCCAGCTTTCTGTGTAGCAGAGAATTCATTGACAGAAAAAAGCATGATGAGGCTTGTGCAAAGTAGATGATTAAACAGTTTAGAACTGACAAGTTAGTTGCAACATAGTAGGGCACGACTGTTTTTGCACTATTTTTGATGGTAGTGTATGTGCATATAAATAATAGCCTAAGTATTGCTGCCTCTTGTTTGCTACTTAGACAAAGAGACTGATCTCACTACTTCTGACATGGTTATATAAAATGAGTAATCTGTTCAGTCAGACAGTCAAATCGCATATTGAGCTGATAGCATAAGCTATAATAAGCTAATATGCGCAAAGGGTTGGAAAAAATGGATATTTTTAGCCTAGAATGATCAAAATGTGTCCTGATCTTAGTCTGGGGGAGAAAAAAATGCAACAGCTCGTTCAGGCTTAGCAAACTGACAGAAAAACCCAGCCCACTGGCAACACTTCCAATGAGCCATGGACAGAGCGTCACACTATATTACATTTAATTTTGCATTTCTTTACACAACTGATTAGCATGAAAATGCACATCACGTGTAGCTAAGATTGCAATAGAGGATATGCCATATTATTGCACGTTTGAATGCCTCGTAAATGCTTTATACCTTACAACTGCAACTTTATTTCTCATAATTATAAATGTATTTCTCATAATCATGAATATCTTTCTCATAATTGCACCTTTATATCTTTTAAGTGTGAATTTCTCAAAGTTAGTTTATCCCAATTGTCGTTGCTTGTAATTGCACCATTATTACATATAAAATATATTGTGAATATATTTCTTTGTAATTGCATTTTATGCAGTAAGTGTGCATTTTATATCTCATATTTGCACCTCTGTATCTTATCTTGTATATTATGCATCATTTTGTCTCTATTTTTTGGGATTGTATCAAAGTTATGTCATTACATTTAGCAATTTTGACTTTCGCGTAATTATGAAAATATCATAATTGGTATGCTTTATATAGCAAAATTTGACTTGATATTGCACAGTAAGATTACATCTCATAATTGCAATTGTATGTCTTACAACTAAAAATGTAATTCTCATAATCATTAATTGAGACTTTAAATAACTTCTTATTTTATTTTATTTAGATTATTTTCTAATAATTGTAATTGGGACTTTATATAACTTTATTTTTCAAAATTGAATCTTTATTTCTTGAAATTGTAAATTAACATCTATATATTACACAGCTGTGACTTTATATCCCATAATTGATATCATCTTTATTGCAATTATGGCTTAAATGCTAGTATTTGTGGCTCTATATAACATTTCTTAATTTAATTGATCTTACACTTGCCTTTTTTAATGTTTAATCATGAGGAAATTTCATTTTCAACAGAAATGTTTAAATATAAAATAGCAAATACTACTTTATTGATTCGAACTGAATTGTAGTTTTCACCTGCATCTCAAAAAGTTCTGTAATTTTATAAATGATGGCTTCAGATTGCTTCTCTCTGTAATGCTTTAGGTCAGGTCAAAAGGTCAAGGCCACTCTAAATGTCACCTTGATTCTTCTTTTATGTATCAGCTTCTGTCTCTGAACATCAAGCGGAAACACACACACAACATTATCGATCCCTCTTCTGAGCAGGACCTGTGACTCAAATGACCCTCATTTCTTATTGAATCCAGGTGACATGTACCTCAAATGTCCTGTGCATGTATGGAGCTAACACACTGCTCTATTCACAAACTTGTATTACACATGCACAGAATCACACACATGTCTGCTCCGGTTTGTGTGTGTCTCACAGGGCCCTTTGTGCAGATTAAGAGATTTATAAATAGAGAGAAAAAAGCTTTGCTTAGAGACTCAAATCTCAGAGCCATGCGCGGATTACTGCATCCCTGTGGGATTTTGAACCAAAACCCATGCTGACACACACACACTCACACACACACATTTACACGAACCCTCAAGCACTGTACAAACAGAGGCATTCCATATCCACACTTTATTCTGACATTCCAGACCCAAAACCAATTCCAGATATTCTGATTACAGATGGCTTCTCCCTTGTTGACTGTCTTAATCTCTCTCTATCTCTGCCTTCATCTGATCGCTCTAATCACTCACTCCTTACCACAGTGCTGCTTGTTAGCTTGCTCTGTTTTTAGTGTCTTTCCAGCAATTCCTTCATAGCTCGTCCATATGCAACCCTCCTTTCCCTTTCTTCCCCTCCCCCGACATCTCCTCTAGATTGTCTCGTCCTTCCTTAGCCTGGTTGAGACTGGTGCTGTTGGTCGGCCAAACCGGGGGACAATCATTGCAGCTAGCAGCTAACATTTAGCTAATTATGCTAATACCCCTTCATCAGCTCCGAGAGCCCTGCAGGGAACACAACACTGCAGGGAATGCCACTGTAAATACTGCTGAGGAAAAGAAAATATAAGAAGGACTTATTAGCGGTGCTTACTAATAACATTGTTTCCACTTCCATTAAAAACACTCCCTATAAATGTCTAGGGACGTTGCCTAACAACATCCTGGTGACACCAGTGTAATGGAGGCCATTTAGTAAAGGCTGTGCAGTTAAACCCCATTAGCAGATCTCAAAAGGTGCACTATAGTGAGTGACACTGCAGGCAGCAGTCTTTAACTTCCTGGTTTGCATGCTGGAAATGCTGGTTCAAATCCTGGTCGGACCAGGGCAAGTAGGGAGTGAGTGTGCTGAGGCCAGCTTGTAATAGCTGTGTGTGGAAACCTCACTTCCCTGATCACTAGAGGCTGTGGCCTTTAGTGCTGTTGTTGGCACACACACACCTCCTGTGCCCAAAATGTTGATTTGAACCCTGCTCAGAGCGGACAGATTAGAACACAAGATTCATTAGAAAACCCCTAGTGATGTCCTAATGACCATCAAAGCCCTAGCAACCAGCCAAAAGACAATAACAACCAATAACTTGCCTAACAATGGCACAGCAACCACTAGGGCTAACTAGCCCTAAACCGGGGTGGGTGTTATGTCCAAAAATTTTATTACACAGTAATGATATCAATATTATCTTTATGATATGAACATTTTTGATACCTTAGAAATTTCATAATTCTTGTCATCAGTTTCAATATCACACACACACCAACAACTGTAAAAAAATCTCACTGAAGACAAGTAAACATTCAGTGATTTAATAAGAATAAATTACATTGCATAAAGTAATCAAATGCAAAAAATACTGTACATTATTTATTGTGTAAATTATTATTAAAGTTACAAGAGTGATTTATCAATGATCATATCCCTGCCTTAGCAACCACCCAAAACACAGTAACACTTAGTAATGCCTTAACAACTATCAGCACCTTAGAAACACCCTAGCAACCACCCTAAACACAGTAACACCTAGTAATGCCTTAACAACTATCAATACCTTAGAAACACCCTAGCAACCACCCAAAACAGACTAACACCTAGTAGTGCCTTAACAACTATCAGCACCTTAGAAACACCCTAGCAACCACCCTAAACACAGTAACACCTAGTAATGCCTTAACAACTATCGATACCTTAGAAACACCCTAGCAACCACCCAAAACACAGTAACACCTAGTAATGCCTTAACAACTCCTTAACAACTATCAGTACCTTAGAAACACCCTAGCAACCATATAATTCTACTGGCCCAGCTCTCACCAGAATATCAATGTAATTTCTTTGCAACACTATAAAGAGAATTCCAATACTGTGGTCACACTTTCTGCAGCGGAAGCACCACTCAGATTTTGCTCATAGGTTTGTTTATTAATCTAATTAGTCTAGTTCGTTTCGACACGTTTGCTCAGTGCAATGAATAACTTCAGCAGCATCTGCTTTGTCTTCAGCATCAGTGCAGTAAAGCTATTCATGAAGCTAAATCTATAAAAGAAATTGTTTAGACAAAGTGCCCTTTCACAGATCTTCAACTCCTTTCATTATCTTCTCAGTGAACTACTCCATTAGGGTATCTCTAATCCCAAATCCCACTGCAGACAGGTTTTCACTTGTCTGTTTATTGAAAACCTAAAGAATAAAAATTTATTTCCATTTCTTTGGGGATTACATTTTCAATCCACCGCTGTTCTTTCTTTCTGTATTTTTGTCTTTCGAAAGAATGCTTTTCTAGGATTTGTTCTCCTGTCTGAATTAATTTACCTCTGGAATGCAGCAGAATATGAGTACAGAAGTAAACATGGATACAGTCTTCCTTAAGCGATATACACTCAACGTTATTATAAGATTCCTTTAGAATGTTAAAAGGAGTACAGAAAAAGCTGCCAGTAGATATCAGGAGAAGGTTTATAAATAGTTCAGTTACTGGACTACAAGGTGCAGGCGGTTATCCAGACTATGCCTTTTTATTTGTGCCGCCAATGCTGCTGGCTACTGTTGAGTGTTATGGAGAGCAGGTCAGTGAAGAGCTTCAGGCCTGTTAGCACCGCATGCTAAAAAATGTGTCAAAATCATCAGCACAAGCAGCTCTACAAAATGCTTCTGAAACTGCAAGCAATTTTGCAGGTAATAGCTTTACTTTAGTCTTTTTGTACATTTCTTAACCCTCGTGTTGTGTTCCAGTCCTTTTGAACTGGAGAAGATTCTCATTATGTTGTATTATTACCAGTGTTGGGGAGTAAGTTACATGTTAAATTATTCCATTGCAAAATTAGGTAAAACTTTATTTTAAGGTGCCCTTGTTACATGTTACTGTACTTACTATTATAATAACAATTAATTATACAAAATTACATGAAAGTAACCCTAAGCCAAACCCTATTTATTAATCAATCAATATTATGTAGTACTTAAATGTATAATTACACTGTAATAAAAAGAAAAATTCTCAGTAACTGTAACAGTAACTATTGAAGGTGAATTTTTCTTCTATTATTATTTACTGTTTCTTATTAGGACTTGTAGCTTATTTAAATAATACAAAAAGAGGTGCTCTGATTTTGTGATGCCTGATTTATAAATGATTACAAAATGATCTAAAACTGTTTGTTTTTAAAAAAACAAAAAACAAAAAAAAAAACAATGCAAGCAAAGTTGTGATCTTCAATGTTGTAATTTTTAACAAACGCCTGGAATGCACTACACTATTTTTGCCCCAATTTCCCACCAATTTTACAATCTAAACAAGTTAATGCTAACTGAGAAAAGTGTGTGATGGTCACATACTCTGATTTTCAGCTTGATTTCATCCAGTCAAAGGTTATCAAACATGTTTGTTATTTTCAGCCAATTTTTAGAAACCATTTGTTTACATTTGCCATGCATCTCCTACCAACACGGCGCACATTTCTGTGGGAGTTTATTGTGATCGGAACCCTGTATATACGTAGATGCGTCATTAGCGACTGTTTCTATGGGTTGCGATACGTAAGCAATCTGCCATATCGTAGCAGTCTGACTTGACGTCATACACTGTAGGATTGGGGCATATTCAGTGAATATACACAGAACGGCTCAACGAGTCTGTGTGAACCTACAGTAAGGTGAATGATGCAAGTTCACTGTTGCAACATGGCAGCCGCATTTACATGCCTGATGCGTCCATACATGTCTATGTATGTCTATGTCACTATTTACAGAATCTGTAAGTGTATGTTGCCTAGTGTTTAGTTCAGATTTAGTTCCAGCCTTTAAACTAAGACTCTTAACATAAAGTTGAAATACCTGTAAATGTGTGATGGATAAAGATAAAGTACATCCAGGATGTACACAATTACGGATAATCATTAACCTTTAAACAAATAAAATGCCTGAATGAGTCAAAGTTCCTAGATTTTAAGATAATAAAAACCTTTTTAGCCAGTGTTTACAGAGAGACAGGCGTGTAAAACACGATTATGGTCCTCTCTGCTGATAACTGTACCTGCAAAACAAATGCTAGCATAACCATGTTGTTTCTTCAGCTAGCAAGTAGAAATATACCACATCTGAATTGAACAGAACACAGCAATAATAAACTTCCTACATTTCTCATCAACACAAAATGATGAACTCAATAAAAACTTTTAATTGCTGTTTGATGTTTGGCAATTTGTCTTAAAGTACCCTTGTGAGATTCACTTAAAGTGGAGGTGGCATACAAGCTGGATGCTAATAAAAAAAAAATCATTATAGTGAGTCTACAGTGACTCAGTGTAGAACAAGGGAATTAGCAAATGGTGAATATACAAAGATTAAATCTATTCATCGTCCCTTTGGAAAAGTTGTGGAGTGATAAATGTCCTTGTTGTGTGGGTGGAGTGTTTGTCTTAGCCGTGGCTTGTAGGTGGCTAAAGTGCGAGATTATGGGTCGTGTTTCTGATGTTCTCAGCTAGGATTAGCTGATGTCTCTTGTGGGGCTGCAAACACGTTATAACACAAATCAACACTCACAGTGAAATATGTCCCTGGAGAACAAACCCACCAACTCCTAAGTGCTCACGCAAATAAAAGCTGAGGAAGCTAATTCATCCACGGATTTTACTTTCTCTATGTAATGAACAACAACAACCTGATGAGATGGTTTGCTGGTTTAATGGTCTCCCAGCTTAATCAGGTTTGTCTATTAGCTGGTTTTAGAGTGGTTTAGGCACATTTTGGCTAGTCAGGATGAGAGTCCAGTCAGCTAGCCTGCTTGACTGTGTTAAGATGCCCTAACCACAAACACAATATAGACACCCTAGCGACCACCTAAAAGCCACTACAACCCTCTAGTAATGCCCTTAGCAACCACTCAGTGACTGATGCTAGAGGCCATGGGCATTAGCCTCCTTGTGAGACCACCCACCTTCCATGCCGAAGATCAAGTTGTGGTAGTGTGGACCCATGGGGGTTACATTGGTGCCGTGACCCGGATGGGAGTGAGGTTTAGAGGGGGCGAGTATAAGCGGGTAGATGCTATACAAGTAAACCTCACTCCCCTGATCTCTAAAAGTGGCACTCTAGCAACTGATGCTTGCCATGGCCTTTAGCTCCCATGCTGGAGACCTGGGTTCGAGATTCGAGATGTGCCAAAAATCTTACTTCCGGGTTTTGTACAAGTTTCTGAAAGTTTTTTTTTTTTTCGATTGTTTGTCTTAATGACGTAGTCGAGGATGGAACTCCTTATATGGGCATTTCTTCTGGAAGCATGCACCTGCTCAGGCATAGACTAGAGAGACTGCACTCTTCAAAGTGCTTCATTCAGCAGCACTGCACTGGATTTGCACGATTTTCAGGCCTATGTTTCCAAAGAAGTGCATTTTTGGTTGTAAGGGAAACATAACCTTGTTAAGGATTACAAAAGAACCCAGCGTTAAGTCAATGGTGGATGCCTTTTGTTTTTCCGGGGCAGCAACAGAGTTTCACAAGTGTGTTTGTTGATGAATGTTTTATAAACAAGGCCCAGTTTAATGCTGGATTTGCACATCGTTTGATACTGAAAGAATGAGCGGTCCCAGCTATAAAACATCCCAGTCATGATTCAGAACATCAGATGGTAGTAAAACGGCATCATGTCTGGGTTTTGTTGCCGATCGTGCTCATCACTTTTTAGCTCCGCCCACACAGATCGCCTCCAGGAGCTCTGCTTTTTTTGTAGATAATCGTAAAGCTGTATCTTTATAAATATGATAAAACTAAAGACTTTTTTGGAGATAAGTACTTAAGATTAACATGAGTTTGGCAAAACCTGCCTGTTTTAAGTCCCCTTTAACAACTGGCAGCATTCTATAAATGCCCCAACAACCACCCTAAATACACTACCAAACCTCTACCAATGCCTTAACATCTACCAGCACCCTATAAATGCCCCATCATCCACCCAAAACATACTACTATACCCCAGAAATGCCTTACAACCACTGACACCCTATAACTGGCACCCAAAACACACTACCAATCTCCTAGTAATGCCCTAACCACTAACATCACACCACTGGGCAACAACTCAGAACACAGTGGTACACCCCCAGTGATACTAACCAACATCGTAGAAATACCCTAACAACCACCAACATCTTAGCAATGTCCCAGGCCACCAAATCAGCTTAGTCAGAGATATCAACACGCAAAATATCACATCTTCGCTTAGTAACTTGTAAGCTGTGAGTTTATGAGTTGGTGTGCCTATGTTCTATAAAAGGCAAGCACTGCATGACTCATCCCCGAACCAGACATTTTCACCCAGCTTCAGAACAGGAAGTGACCCGTGTCTGGTCACAGGAAACCAGCAGGAAGTTTCTGGGTCATCTGACCCTTTTATGAAGGTGCCTTGAAAGTTCTTTTTGACATTTTGGAAAATTGCGACTGGTTCGCTTTAGCGTTTGCGTGTACTTCGCAATACCCACATAAATGTCATATCGTAATTGCGATTCACGGCATATTATTTGTCTTATCCGGGTCATTAACCAAAAAAACATCTCACCAGTGCGAGAAAATATTCGCATGTTTGCGTCCGTGGTGAACTTACAGCACTTGTGCACATAGGAGGGGCCTGGGGAGCTCCCTTTTTCTGTTACTATGGAAACGCAACCCCTGCCCACCAACCAGGAGGTGGAACGGAGGTTCCAAACTGCAAGCTGTCATTGCGTGTGCATATCTGTTTTGTTTGAGCGTACGTGTGCGTATGTATGTGTGTTGTTACTAACCAAATATAATGCAAGGAGACTGGTGCGTGTAAAGCTGTCTGTTCTCATTTTTCTGCTGTCTCTCTTACTCCCGAGACACGCACGCACACACATGCGCACAAACACGCGCAGCGAAACTCCTTCGGAAGCAGACGTTCTGAGGTGTTCATCTGACTGACTGCTATTCTTAGAGTCTCTCTACTCACAAAGGCCCTGGCAGAGAGGAATACACACAGATGAAAAGGAAAAATGTGTTAGCATATGTGTGTGTGAGCGCGTGTAGGTGTTAAAAATGCAGGGCCGCTGCCACCAGTAGGTAGCTGCGCTCAAAGAGTGAGCGTGTCTGCGTGTACGGGAGAAATTGAGAGAGGGAGCAGGTGAGAGGTAGATCAATAAAAAGCTAATCTGTGAAAACAGGATGGTGTAGAAGCAGGGGACCTCTCTCTCGCTTCTCTTTTTTTGTTGCGTCTTTCCCCACCCCCTGGCTTATCTGTCCATTTTTAGCTCCTGCTGTGTCTAAGACTGGCACGGTGACACGAGCATTAGCTGAGTCTTACTCTCTCGTACAAGAGGGCGAAGTGGTATAACATGGCCGACAAAAGGTCTCGCAAACACGCGGTGTCGTTTGTCTAGTCAGGGACAATAAATATGACAAATGTGATGGAGAAAATTTCATATGGCCCCGAAACATCTGTTATGCAATACGGGTAATTGTCGTCTAATATGAAAAGCCATCTATCATATGTTCTATTTGAGGACCGTCTCTTTGAGGTAAATCTTTAGTTAATTGTTTAAATGCAATCTGCATTCAATCAAGCCACATTGAGAACTGTGTTCAGAAGTCAACATTTTTGACAAAGTGCACATTCAAATTTTAAATAAAAATAATAAAATTGAAATTGAATGTTCAAAAATGTAGTTAATTTGAAGAACAGCTACAAAATTACGAAAGCTTTGGAGTTGGTAAAATTATTAATTTTTTTTATATTTATTAGTGCTGTCAAACAATTAATTGTAAATGTAAAAGTTGTAAATAAAGGTTTTTGTGTACGTAATTTAATATGTGTTTGTATATTACATTTATTATTTATATATAAATACACACATACAGCATATATTTTACATATTTACATGTATATTTATCTGAATAATACATAAAGTAACATTTTTCTTAAATATGCATGTGTGTGTATTTATATATCATATATTGTATATATAAGAGCAAAAGTCCATTAACCAGGCGGAGGTCGGTACACAGCAAAAACACACAGAAAACAAGAGCTGGCCAACGTTACAAAAATATAACATTATTGATCTGTTTACTGTCATAATGCATTTAAATATAAGTATTGATTTAAAGTAATAATAAAACTTTTGAACTGTGAATTGTGCACGAGTACACTACATTGCAGCAGTAATGCAACACCGTGTTTTAGATACATGCAAAAGACACTGACACTGATGCTTGAGGCCCAAGAATAATTACAATTACAAGGCTGTAAAACTATGTTTTTGGACCTCCCTTGAGATGTTTCCAATTACCCTCCCATGTCAACAGACTTGGATTGATGAGTAAATCAATGGATAAAGAACAGAAAGAGTCTGACCCGTTGCCCCCAATTAATAGCTATTTTTATCAAATGCATGTTTTATGTTAATTTCATTGTCCATTAGAGAGTACTTTAAAATTAAAGTGCCGGTTCCCGCTGTTGGTTCATCTTAATTGCACTATTCAGATTTAGTTAGATTAGCTGAATATGTGTGAGACATGGACAGAGGATCAATAAAACTTACACTCTACACATGTAAAAAGTTGTGTACAGAATAAATCAATCACAATCAATATATCAATATATAGATTCCGTTAAATTAACAAGTTTAAAAGTAGTCAGGTTAAACTGAGAGATGGTGAATATGTCTTTGCAGCAGTAAATAAACGCTGTCTAAAATGGATTAGATGAACAAATCAGTGATACCTGATAAGCTGAAAAGGCACAGTAGGGGTTTTGATTTAATTCGTAATGTTGACAGAGTTTTCATGAGGATAAGCGCTGGGACAACTCTAGCAGTCATCAAGGGCATCTGCTGCATGCTGTGCGATCAAAAGCAGGCCATACAAGCAAGATGCTCCAAAAATACATAGCAACTGAAAAGCGTTTTGAGGAAGTGACTAAAATAACATCTAAACCGCCCTGTCAGTCTGCAAGTCAATGCCAATGAAGGAGGCCTCGCGTCATAAATTGTAAGAGTACTCCACTTGCAAGTCTCTTGAAAGCTTGATTTGATGTCAGCCTTTAATTATCGCGTTTATGAGATTCATGAATCCCTCAGAGGTGCTAACGGTGATGTATTGTGATAGTTATGACAGCTACCATTCTGCTGAGTGCCAGCTCGGCTTATCTGAAATGTATTTACTGAGCATAAACAGCTTCTTCACAATAAATGTGGGGAGCAGCCAGATGGATGTAAAGTTACAGATCATACTCACTATAGCACAAGCTGCAGTCATGTTTAATCAAGCGCTCATAAATAATACAAGCATGCTCCCTTGCCACACAACCTACACACAATTCAGTATTTTAACCTATCTAACCTCCTCTTTGGTGTCACGGTTTGATTGAATGATGTCTTTTGAAACCTACTGATCCTGAGTTACTAAAACAAGATGATTCTGGGTTATGTGTCAGCTTCAGGGGATCTTGATGCTTCGGGACACATTTAAGGGCCCTGAATAGACAGCAGAATCACTGACTTCTCACATGATTCAAGTGGCCTTTTGGAAATCGGATCATACAAATGAAGGCTCTTGTAGTTTTTAAGTTTACATGACGGGTCATAATAGTTATGTGCATGTAAACATAAATAATGTGTATATACATAGAGAGAGAGAGAGAGTGCGTGTGTGTGTGTGTAGATAGATAGATCTTTCCCTGTCTTGGGAAAACTCTATGGAAGTAGTTTAAACGTGATTTCACATCAAATGAACAAATGTTTATTGAGTGAACTCGGAGTAGGGTTTCTCCTGAGAAGTGAGAAATGGGATGGTCGTTAAAGGATCACTCCACTTTTTTTGGAAATGGGCTCATTCTCCAACTCTCCCAGAGTTAATAAGTTAAGTTTTACGGTTGTGGAATCTATTCAGCCGATCCCCGGGTCTGGCGATAGCACTTTTAGCATAGCTTAGCATAAATCATTGAATCAAATTAGATCAGTAGCATCACGTTAAAAAATGACCAAAGAGTTTCTATATTTTTCCTATTTAAACCATGCCTCGTCTGTAGTTATATCGTGTACTGAGACTGGTGGAAAATGAAAAGTTTTCTAGGCCGCATTTTCAATCCGCCGGAGATCGTGGACAGCACCGTCTGTCTTTCAGCCTCATGAATAAAAACACTCCAGTGAATTTACAGAATATAATTATAATAACATATTAAGTTGAGTGCATGAGTTTTTCCTTGTTTCACTGATGCTTCGTATCGCGCCGAATAGGCTTGAGAGATATTTTTTTATTGATATTTGTTTATTGTGCCATTTAACTGGTATCAGCACTATTATTTTCATCACAAACTTGTTTGTTTGAATAGAAATTTACAGCTGTCTAAAAATATATATAAATATATATATATTTAAATATATATATATATAACTATATATTTTTTATTTCTATAAAAAAATATAGAAACTCTTTGGTCATTTTTTAACGTGATGCTATTGGCCTTATTGGATTCAATGATTTAGCTTAACTTATTAACTCTGGGGAAGTTGGAGAATGAGCCCATTTCCAAAAAAAGGAGTGTTCCTTTAAGGTTTTAATTATTCAACCTGATCTCATGAAAGTGCGTTTAAATAGCACGCCAAATAAAACCGAAAACTCATGGCATTGAAATGTAAAAACAACAACAACTTATATGTTATATATATATATACGCAATTATAAGGATTGTGGTGTAGATGTGTATCATATGCACACCAAAACTTCATATTAAGCATGTAGCCTACGTGTACATGTATATACGCGAAAGTCCATATTTGCGTATTAATACCATGAGTTTTCATTTTTATTTGGCGTATTCGCATTTTCATCAGACCAGGCTCAATTATTCTAAGAGTTTTGGGTGTATTTAAAATAATTGACAATGTATTAATCTTCCATCAGCCTAAAATGAAATTTCTGTGAAAGTGTTTCCAAATGCATTTTATTTATTGTTATCTGTGGCGTTAATAAGCAGTTTTTTTAGAGTGAGATGGGAAATGCATTTTTTTGGTGTGACCAATCTTAGCCGTTGATTAATATATATATAGTTATAAATATAACTTCATGTATATTTGTTTTGAAAATTGCAGGGCTACCTGAAATGTTTTTTGTTGTTGTTGTTGGTATGACCCATTAATGAGATAAATAAATCTAAACAATAATAATAACTTTGTGTTCAAAGTTGTCAGGGGGCATATAACAGCGCCTAAAGTCTGCTTCTATTCTGGGTTTAGGGTCCGAGCGGGACTCAAGCGCTCTCCTAACGGGCCATTTAACAGCAGCCAAGTGAACACAAGAAGCCCATCATGAATGGAGGAGCGGGCACACCTCCGTAACCCTATTGTCCCAATGTAAAAATCCACTTAGGCACCCGGCGGTAATCAATTTAGCCGCGTATGCGCGAGAATAAAAGATGAATGCGATCTGTAATCCGCAACACCTGCTCCGCCGCCGGATCGGTAACGGCACTCCAAACAAAGGCTCGAGCTGGAATTAAAGTGCTTAATTAAAAGGCCACTGATCAGTGCGCTATTTATAGGCGCACGGCGGGGAGACTCCTGTGTTATTTCGGGTTTAGCGTGTCGAAGGAAAATAAACACGTAGAGGCTGCCCTACTGCTCGCCGTTTTCCCGTTTAAAACGAGCCCTGTCAGAGCTGCGCTGCTGTCTTGTCTTATCTTTTTTGAGGACTGGAAGACGTGCCTGGGTTCTCAATCTCGCGCCTGATATTGCGCATGCGTGATCCGGCCGCGGCGCCGAGATGCAGCTGTGGGATGCGGAGAGGGGAGTCCCGACTCTGCGCGGTCGATGTTAACCTCTTTCTGGGGCCGAGCAAACGCAGCGGGTGGTCTGTTCCCTGGAGACCGCCTTGAGGAGGGAGGAGAGAGAGCGAGGTCGAGAAAAGAGGAGGCGCTCGTTACAAGAGTCACCAACCTGTGGATGGTGGCGGCGCGTGCTGCGGATTAGAGACAGTCTCGCGCTGGGGCCAGTGCGCGCAAGCTCGTCTCGAAGCGCGACGGTTGCCGCCAGGACCGCGACCACAAGTGCCAGACATGCGCTGCTTGTGAAGAAGAGCTCTGGCTGTATGAATGGCCCCGCTATGGAAGAAGTTCCGTTTCCCAGAGTCCGCACGCGGCGGAGGAAAAGTCGCTGCCTGGCCGGCGCGTGCGAGCGCGAGTTTGACTGCAAGGAGCTCGAGACTCTCTTCCAGAAGTACAACCTGAAGCTCGAGCAGACCGCGACGCTCAAAGCGCTGGCCGTCCTCATCCTCGCCGCGTCCGCGCTGGCGCTCGTGGAGCTGCTCTCCGCCGGCTCGCGCTTCACCGTGTCCAAGGGCTCGCACCCGGTCCACTGCGTCATCTTCACCTCACTCTTCATCGTCACCAACGTCAAATATCTGCAGGTCACGCAGCTGCAGCAGATCGCGCGGCTCGCGCTGCTCTTCAGCTTCACGTTCGCGTTACTCTGTTGCCCGTTTCCGCTCGTGCTGGGTCACGGGACGCAGGGCGCGCAGGGGCCTGACGCACTGAGCACAACACCTGAGCAAGGTGTCTGGCAGCTGATGCTCGTTACGTTCGTTGCCTACTCTCTGCTACCGGTCAGGACGCTCTTGGCGGTTTTATTTGGCATCCTGGTAGCTGCGTCGCATTTCATTGTGACAGCGACATCAGTAACGCCGCGTAGACCTCGCGTGTGGACACCGGTAAGTTGTGTCACTGCACGTTCCATCCCTAAAAAATTGCATTTTTTGCTTGTGGCGTGTGGTATTGGGTGATGCACTAGCGATTAGCGCGCTCAGTGGAGCATGAGGACTCTGGGCGCACGCACTGCACGTGCACACAGGTGGCGTGAAGAGCGCACACAGGTGGCGTGAAGAGCGCGCAAAGGCCAGTCTGACTTCAGCACCTCTGAAGAGGGACAGCTCCTTCATAGA
>JAUMHR010000079.1:6507617-6526524 GCA_032361145.1 Enteromius fasciolatus
CGATGTGGCCCCAGTAGTGCACAACACAGCGCAATTTAAAAAGCAAACATAAGCTCACAGCACAACGGAAATGCTCCCGACCTCTAGGGGGCAGTACTCACGAGTGTGTTGGTAGTAAAAATTTGTAGGTAGGACCCACAAAATGGACAATACATTGAGAACAGAAATAATAATTTTAATGTCAGAATCAAAACAGGTACAGACCACTTGAATACTTGTGACGCGCACAATAGCGCATTTCCATTGTGTTGTGAGCTTATGTCTGCTTTTTAAATTGTGTTGTGCTGTGCACTACTAGGCCACCGTACCTTCAGGTTTGAAGTAGCTGTGAAATTACAGGCTGTAAATAAAATAGTGTTTACATTTTTTATTTAAAAAAACAAGGCATTAAATACAAATTATATTTGAACGAAGACATTTCCTTTCTTGAAGAAAGTGACAGCTGTATAATTTCTTGTTTAGTAACATAAAAAGCATTTTTAAAGAATCAAAAATTTAAATGAAAAAACGAAACAAAAAAAAAAGCAATTACCCGTGAACGGAGGGATCTTTAAAAGTGACTTGCGGGTGAGAGACCCTGGCATTGCACAGAATGAGGGTGGCAAGCTTTCTTGAAGATCAACTAACTTTGTCAACTAACATCGAGGTTTAATTGACCTTGATGTTCTTCGAAACACAAGCTTGGCCTCAGCTTGACTGAATCTTAGCGTTCACTTTACTTTAGCTTACATTAGCTAAAGTTAAGCTTAGATTTAGCTTAATTCATACTGTAGAAGTCCTACATAACCTGAAGGTTTGAACTAAACCCTTACACAAAACGATTCGAGGACAGCATCTTCGCTAAGCTAACAAAAGACACGCCGGACTCCGCCGCTGTAGATAAACAACAAACCTAAAACAAAACAAAAAAACCAAAGACTTTAGTGATTATATTCCCAAAAATATGCTGAGTTCTTTGTTTCACTACTGTGCAATCAACGGGTCACTGAATTGTTCTCAAAGACATAGTTTGGATCAGCTTATATTTCTTTCTTGGATAAATAATCTTTTTAGCATAAAGTTCACATGCCTCTTTAGCCTGCCTGAAACAAAATATATATTCATATAAAAATTTTTTTACAAGACAAAATTACAAGTTAAGGAAGGGCTAATAGCTTAGCACACTCGTGTGCTCTTTCCCCATAATCAAGTCGGATAAGGTGTAGCACCAAACATTTTCGTTTGTCTTTTCTTTAGCTGTTTGGGAAAGGGGCGAGCTTTATTTCAATGCTATGCTAATAAGCTAACGTGTGGGCTACCTCTCTGGCACCCTCCACCTTTCAAGTCTTTTCTCAGGAGGTCAGTTTTGAGACAACAACACTAGCCCTGGTTATCCAACATGGCCGCCATTTTAGCCTGCAGCTTTCCTACTGGGGTGAACGATATGGATTTCTTAGAGAGACAGAGGGCGAAAAAACCTGCAACACATTTCCGCACGGGTTTTGTTAAGGCATCGATTTCACAAACTGCCGTTTCGCAGCCGTACTTCAGGGCACTGTAGCGTTACGGTTACATTCAAACCCAAAAATAAGACGTCGCGCCAAAAAACACATGCAAAGACTTAGAAATGTGACGGACAATGATAGTCAGCGACTGGAGCAACAATCTTATATTCAAAGTGCTTCATGGTTTTCTGAAAGTGAGACAATGCCCACGTGGGGCAATTCAATGCTCTCCCGACAACACAAGCTCTGCGTCTGATGTTAAAGATAATACAAAAAAAGGTATGTCCTGGTATAGAATCGTTTACAATTGGTCAAATTGTTTTATATATCTGTTGGCCGTAGTGACAAGCTAAGTATGTGTTCAGGAGGGGCCAAAGTGCATGAAGTGCTTGTGCTTCAGATGGAGTCTATGGCTAGAGCCGCCTAGTGCCACTGAGCATGCCCAGTATAAACGACCCTACACCAGGAGGGCAGAAACAGGAAGCAGGACATAGAGAGAGCCGCTGGCAGAGAGGGATACACGCTGTAGCAGAAAAGAGAGACGGAACAAGTACACAACATCCCTCATGTACACGAGAGTACATATGCTCAGACATACGGAGTTAAAATTTGCTTGTATGTATGTTCACACTTCCCTCTCAGGATACAGTCTCTCTTTCTCTCTCTCTCGGTCTCCTCTTCTCGTTCTCCCCACTCTCCTGAAGTGTAAAGTGAGGTTCTGGTCACGTGAGTCCATGCCTCAGCATACAAGTGGAAGGTCAGCTTTGGGACAGCACTTTTGAATTTGTATTCATGTAGTTCTTCTGGGGAGATATCCCTCTTTGTCTCCCTGTTTCCACCGCTCTGCCTCTCTCTCCCCTTCACTTTGTCTCCATGTTAATACAGTGAACTTTCCCCTTTTCGTCGTAGCCGGGTATGGTTTGTCCATACTTGTCCACGCACCAACAGTGGCCTCTTCTGCGCCCTTTGGATGGACGGCACTGCGGAGAGAGTGGGTGAGACAGGAAGAGAAATGCATAACCATATGATATTTGGACAGGTATATGCAAAACAGACAACATGCTCCAAATGGAAGAGGCAGTGGCATAAACACACATTTCTCATCGCATCGCACTTAGGTGAGAGAGAGTAACACGGATACTAGAGCCAGAGAGGGAACGAGGGAGAGGGATTGGGGTAAAGGAATGCCAGAGGGGATTTAAGGGGAAGGTAAAGAGGGACAGAGCAAGTGAAATATATATCATTTGCTCAACTATATAAAAAACTCCCATTCAAGTGCGGGAATTATTGTGAATTGGGAAGGGTCAATTAAATTTTTTAGGGTGAAATTTATTATTATTATTTTTATTTCTACCAATATCCCTTCACAAAGATCTATCCCTCTTGGACCCCAAAGCTATTCCACAAAGTACTGTATTCATGATGTTTCATGTTTCATGAAATGCTAGGGTATGTTTAATAATGAGTAATTGAGTACAAAGTTATTTTTTAAACCATTGACTCCTATGGAATACTATGGAAGTCAATGGTGGCCTGGTTACAAACTTCCTTCCAGAACAAGGGAATTCAAGGGTGAGTAAAGAATTGTCATTTTTAGGTGAACCGTTCCTTTTTTTTTGGAGAAAAAGGTACAGTCATTGGACAAGAACCAATCTTTCTTGTGTGCATGTGTCGAACATGGCTCAGACAATATCAAATAGAAAGGCTGTGTGTTAAACGGTGTGTGTATGCTAATGCTACATGCTAACGCATGTGTTAAAAGCATAATTAAAATAAAAGGAAGATAGTTTTACAGCGTATACAGTCTTAATGACGATGAAGTCAAGCTCACATATTACATTACATTGCAAATTCAAATCAAACGTTTCCCACTCTTTGTGTTTTCAGATAGCTTTTGATTAGATATTTGTACAAAATTAGTACATCAGTGTGTCATTATCAGTACAGTACTCGCTTACAGAACCAGAGACAGAACAACAATCAAGCGAGCAGAACAACACAACAGCAACAAACTACTGGAAACATCAACAACAACAGACACCTGCATTGACGAGCACATGTGTGAGTACAAGACATTTTTATTGCTCATTACTTCTGCAGAGGACATTTATGTTTATGCATTTGGCAGACGCTTTCATCCAAAGTGACTTTCAATTGACGAATACAATAAGCAAGTTATTAAATAGACACAGTAAGTGCTTACAACACAAAGTTTCAGGTTGTATTAGTTTTTTCCAAATAGTTATCTAAAAATGAATAGTCTAGAATTTGAAACCCCAGTTTTAGAGACAAGGCTTAGCCCTAGACTAAAATGTTAATCTGAGATGTTTCAAATTAAAGAAACTTGCACTGACTGATCTTAAAACATGTCAGTGCCTTTGCTGATGCACACAAGTAATGCTATCTTCTAAGGCATGTTTATAAAAATTGCTTAAATGTCTTAACTGAACCATCCTGGCTTAGGCTAAACCATGTCTCTAAAACTAGGCCTAAACGTTTAACATTAAGAATGAATGTCACACTGTATATCAAAACATGCTTGGGGCCATCTCATGGTGTAGGAGTGTAGTTATTTCTCTGTTTCTCTCGAGCTTGTCTTTCTTTCCTTTGGCAGTGAGTTGGAGACATATGCAAGTCAAACATCACATCTAAGTTGGAAGAACGCATGCCTGCCACTCACAGTGAGTGTGTTTATGTGTTTATGGTTTGAAAAGTTTTGCTTTTTTTAAGAGAGGCTTTAATGTCTCTGCCTGTCTGCTGGTGATGAAACTGCGATTTTGTGTTAATAAAATCAGTTGAAAGTGAGAAGTTAAATTTGACCAAACTAAAATATTTGCCATGGACTGTTAAAGGGCTTCTAGGGCTATTTTAGGAAACTGGCATATACTCAAAGTCATCTGGAGCTTATTATACTACACAGGCAAAACAAATACACACATACACACACAAACAAACATACACATGCACACCCACACCCACCAACACACACACACACGGTACATTTATTAGTAAAAATCTATTCTTTCAGACACAAGGGAAAAGAAGGCGGTAACAAACAAGAAAGAAAGATAAACAGACATTGTGCGAAAAAGGAGTGGATGAGTCAGAAAGAGAGAGAGAGAGAGAGAGAGAGAGAGAGAGTGAAAAAGAGATCAAAAGCGGTTTTATTGAAAGAGTACCAAATTAAAATACCTCAAGCAGAACAAGAGCAGTCTGGGAATGAAACCTGGTCTCTACAAGGGGCTGCTTCAAATGCTACACTCATCCTTTCAATTTCAATTGTCTCTCACTTGACGTTTTTGCTGTAACAAATATTTGTATTTGACTAAATAAGTAACATATCACTAGACTTTTCATTTGTTTGGTTATGAGTTTGTCTGAGTGAACAAAAGAGAAAGATGAGTCTACCGGAAGCCAATTAAAGTTATGGAACTAGGACTGGAATAAATAAATAAATGGTATGACATAAATTAAAAACATGCGTCACAATCTTGCTTATAAACACATATATATATATAGATAAACAAATGCCTTTCCTAATAATTAACGGATTACAGTTACCTTTTTTACTTGCAAATTATCAACCACATTAGTGTATAGTTGCTTATTCATCAAACATATGGTCATTGCATCAATTTCTTGCAGGGGCGTATAAGGTGGGGGATCCACAAAAATAGGTGCTGGATCCAATTCCAGAGGAGGTGGATCCGGATCCTGCTTGTTCCGGCACAAATTAAGCCCTGCAGGAAACTACTCGGTGCTGAGCTGCTATGTATTATGGGAATGTTCCATTCAGACTGTACAGGCACAAAGGATGCTTTCTGTTTGATGTAAGGGGGATTAATAATGACTAGCTAGGTATTTTTCATTGTACCGCAGTGTTCTAACCAGGCAATAAAAGTGATATTTTTAAATTAAATCAATGTTTTTGTTTTTCCGCAACTGACGCAATGAGCAACAACAGTATTTGTTGAACTCACAATTTCTATTTATTTGCTGACCCCAAGAGAAATCTAATTAGTTCCAAATCTTTCTCCAGTTCCAAGTGACCAGAGAGTCAATTATATTACGCATTACAATACTGTATATTCCCTCAAAATGCATATGATTGATGACTGATTACTGCGTGTGTGTCTGTTTCAGAGAAAGACAGAATGGCATTGGGTGTGGGGTACAATTTCTGGAGGTTGCAACACAACAGATCTGTGTTGTGAATGTAAGTCTATGTAAAAGAGGGAGAAAGAGACCATGTGTATATACATCTGTGTAACTGTACTGTATATATATATATATATATATATGTGTGTGTGTGTGTGTGTGTGTGTGACAAAGCAAGCCTCAGTCAACGTTGGCCCATAATGATGCCCTTATGGGCAGCAGGAAGGCGGAAGGGCATTAAAAGCAGCCACAGGGTAAACACAGACTCATAAAACACACATACACACACACACACAATATGTGAATGCAACAACTGCATGTGAATTAGAACGGTGGTTGTTTTCTTGGCCAGACTATACGCGCAGTGTGTGCATGTGTGTTTGTGTCTGTTAGGAAGTATGCCGTTTGGGATAGAAGCTGCCCCTGGAGTATGTTATCATTTTATAGTCATTTTGATGCAACTGTAAGCACAGAGACTAGACAAATAACAAGTATGAATATATATCAACAGAGTCTACAAGTTTGAATTGATAGTCCGAGAAGAGCTATCCTGGAAAAGCCTGCGCCTTTGCAAAGTGTAGTAGGCAATAAGTGTACTGTATGTGTTTGGTGCATGGGTGACCATATCTGAGCATTGGTGTTTGAGGGGAAGCTTGTGCACCATGGATCATTCCCAGCATGCCTGGCATTCTCTTCTGGTCTCTCACGCCGCATCACTGAGATGCTATTCAGCGTGAGAGCTTAAGTGGACTGCCTGGCCCTGGGAGAGCAAGGAAAGCCAGTAGATGAGGGGGCTGAGCAATGCTCCAGCCCAGCGCAGGAGTACAGTAACCTGGGTGAGAGATGCGTCTGGATTGGGAATGGCAGAGGGGGGTTGGTGGCTCTGGGGCCGGCATGCCTGGCCTCCACTAACACACTGAGCCAATTCATATAATCAAGGCTAAAATTAGCACGGATTGGACTCTGCTCTCCCCAGGAATGGCCTTCAAACACACATACCCCCACATACATATACAAACGCTCCCATTACAGATCTTATTCCGGGGAATGTAGGGACCCCCAGGCATCCAGGACATCTACAGTTCACTTGTGTGAGTATGTATGCACAGGAGTTTGTGCATGTTTGTTTTTGATGCCAAAATAAAAATGAATGACTGTGATCATAGGGGTCGACCAAGACTTAAATCACCACGATGGAAGCAAAGAAATTCTAGTTGGGGGGGAATCTGATCAGCTTGATCTTCATCACGTGTGGACACGGCTTGTCATACAGATGTTCGTCTACTATTACCAGAGATCCAAGCATGGGGGTTTGATTTTACAAAACAAACTAGACTATATTTGTGCAAGCCAGAAACAGGAAAGGATGTGGCACGGTTTGAATTTATGTTGTTTGTCCTCAAGTATATGGTTTGTCTTTTGCTGGCGCTGTAAAAGACTGGTCGAATCTGTCACTGTCCTAACGTGGATCAGAGGCCAAGAACAGGATTGGAAAATGTCAAAGCCAGATTTGCACCTACACTTACTGCATGAGAATGATCTCCAAAACTTTATTTGTTACAGGTGTCACTTTGAATCTAGGTACTCATGTAAAACATCTGCAAGATCCCCGCCTTTCCCTTAAAGGTTTGCAGAACATGTTTTTTGAGAACTGAACTTATCACTTTCTCTGCATTCTGAGCCCTAGAGCACACAGCCTGTTTTCTCCAGAAACCTAGGGTCCCTAAAATGGGTTACAAGTTCAATGGAACCACATGCTCTTAGGCCCATGTGTGTGGGTATGTCTGTGAATATCAGGGCAGACTTTATACTCTGTAGCCTCATCATGAAGCATCTCCCAAGCAACACGTGTTTTACATTGATTCTATATCCCATTCTCTTTCTGAAACATGTCCACCTCTCCAGTGTTGTCATTAGCCCTTCGGGATCACTGTGGTATCTGTCAGAGAGGTTTACAAAACTCACCCAAACTCATTAGGGCCATTCAGACAAGGCCCTTTGACTCATGCTCTTAATAGGGGGTTGCGGGTGACATATTTCCGAGAATTGCATTTGCCCCCACCGACCACTTTGTTCACACTCACTCATGCACCCCGTCAGTTGAGGAAACAACAGATGCTTTCAAGAACCAGCATGCACATACAAATAAGCCCCCACCCACTTTTCCAATACTGTTGTGACAGTTGCCATGACAGTTACTTATCGTCTTGTACACGTATGGTGGTAGAATAATAGTTTGAGAATCTGGGCTGATTATACAAAAGTTGCATGTTTGATCCCAGGTAAGGATGGGCTAAAAATAGGATGCCTATTTCCCCCTTGAGCAAGGTACTTAGCCACATGGGGGATAGGCCCTGTAATTGGTGCAAAGTAAGTGACTTTAAATAAAAAGCATCTGCAAAAGACAATTGGGTAGAAGGTAATTACCTGTCTTTTCTTGTAGAAACCCTTTTGGTCGCAGTTTGGAATGCGGAAGCCTCTTGGGTTCAGCACGTTAGAGATCTTTAAAATCTTCATAACACTCTCTATCTCCCGACGACACGGGCCCTGTACACAAACAGAGAATGCAGAATTACAGGAAATATCCTACTTGCAAACATGTGAGGAGGCTGGAGATGTAAACAAGCAGAATGGAAATAGAATGTGCTCCACTCCAATACATGCTTTGTCTTAAAAATGCACGTTGACGGAAGAACAATGCACGCTTACATATTCAGTTTCCCTCTTTGACTCCAGACTGAAGTTGTGAATATCTGTATGAACCCCACTGGAAACTGGCTCTCTAAAGATCTGACTTTTCTTGAGTTGATTTCTTTTGATCATCTCCTCTTTGGGGTGTGGCACAGGATCTATGGGCTCTATTGCCGTCCTTGCCCCTGCCTGTGTGTCCCCGGAAACAATTGTTGTGTCCTGGACTGTCTCAGCCACCCTGGTGTCTGTTGCCCTGGTACCATTGGAGATATGTTCCCCTCCTTCCTCCTCAGGGTTATCTGAATCAAAAGAGAAGCATATTACAACATTTGTACAAATTTGTACAACAAAAGCAGAGTTTAGCTCCAACCTGCCTCAGGACACTTGCCTAGACAGTTCTTAGATTAGCTGGTTTAAGTGTGTTTAATAAGGGCTGGTCTAAACTCAGTAGGACCAACCTGATCTCACGGCAATTCGTACATATTACATAATCGTACATTACGAGGCGGCTAATTCGTACGAATTTGTACGACCTCACTCGTACGAATTCATACGATTTATTCTAAATCGTACGTATTTTACGAGATGCCAATTCATATGAATTTGTACGAATGACCTAAACATAACCCCGCCCCTAAGCCTACCCATCACGTGGTTTTAGACTAACCGTATGAAATCGTACGAGTGAGGTCGTACGAATTGGCCCAAATTTGGCACCTCGTACAAATATGTACGAATTGCTCGTGAGACTGTGTTGGTAAGACAGCGGCCCACCAGAAGCAGGACTGGACAACCCTAATACTAAACATTTATTAGCATATAAGGTAATTCACGGATGACATCAATTTGTAGGCCAGTCAAGATGGCTAGTTCACCATATGTTCCCTGGGAATTTCTAATGGGTTGTGGTTTTAGCATAGTGGTTTTTGATTTAAGAGTAAGGTTCAATGTGGCTAAGACTACTCGAACAGACTTACCGAGTCCTACCGAAACGCAGAATTGTGAAGTTGTTGTGTTTATTTAAAATTGCTTCAACTGTTGTCCGATTCGTCAACCATGTGGGACTTGTAGTTATTATTTACTCCTGAAAAAACCCAGGAGCTTCCAGTTTTGAGCTATCACTGTGTAATTTATGGAGTAGAACAAAATGTGAAAGTCTCTGCAAGTAATGTTCACCGCAGGTCTTATTTCACCCATAAATCGAAAAACCGCTATTCTAAAAAACCATTGGAAATTCCAGAGGGAACCCATGGCTAGAAAATGCTAATTCTCTTCCAGCTTTTAAGACTACATACTGAACAGCTCTATTCTAAGATCCTTCCCCACCAGAATAGGCTTTTTACTTGCTTTTACAAGCAAGAATTTACAATAGAAAGTGGTAAACCTCATCAGGAAGACACAGTGAAAAAAGTAGCAGAAGAGAAAGAGATATAGAAAGGGGGATGGGGAAGCGGAGGAGTGAGAGTATTTATAGGGCTCCAAGTTACAATCGTTATAAGCAGAGGACAGACCACCTGACCCGAATCCCAGAAACCAAATACGGCTACAGGACGGAGCGTTTGCCTGCCTTTAACTAACATGGTCCGGTAGGATGGTCTAACCAACAAACATCACATGCTTTCCTCTCTGTGCCCAGCTGAAGCTTTGCTGTGGGTGCTCACAAAATCTATTCAATGCAAATGTGGTTTCATTGTGGTCTAAATGTCCTTTCCTCTCATCCCACACCATTCCTCAATAAGTGAACCCTATACTTATCCTACTAAATAACATTTAGATGTATTATTAGTGCATTTGTATCAACATCCCTATTTCACCTAATTATTATTTACTTTGAACTAGTAGATCTATCATGAGAAACGTTTAACCTCTATCCTCATCTACTCATCCTCATGTTGTTAAAAAACAAGTGTTGTTTTGTAGCTCGAAATAAATTGTTTTGGAAAAGGTTATGACTGTTCTTTGCATTACAGTGCACTGGCTGTCAAGTCAAGGCTGAAAATGCTTTGTGTAATATTTTGGTATGAAAGCTATATTATTATTATTAAGTGAATAGCATGGCAAAAGTGGTTTCATTCCTCTTTGTATGCCTTTTAATGCACAAAAGTAATATACATTACTTTAAAGCATGACCATATCCAGTCACTAACCATTGGAAAAGACTTGCACGGACATTCTTAGATATCTCTAGACATAATGTAGAGGCTTGAGACGTTTGGAGCAAGGATGCAGTAAGTACTTGTTGATGCTAATTCCCTTTAATTTCCCCTAGACAAAATATTTGCTCTTGTATGTCGCTTTGATAAGAAAACCTCTGCCAATGAGAGTTTGTCACTCTTTTAAATGTTCCTTCGAGCAGCCATTTACTGTGGACAAAATGCAAGCACTTGAGACACCATGTCCCAAATTGCACTCTAATTTCTGTTTTTACTAACCGCATGGTAATTTCTCAAAAGCAGTTGACCAGTGAAGAGTCCGGCGAAGAGTGCATCTGTCAGCTTCAACAAATGCCTGGCGAGAGCGCTGGGCGAAGATGAATTATGGCATTGTTTAAACATGCTGTCCTCTTGGGGTTTTACAGCTCTTGTCTGTTAAATAAATATTCAGTCTCTGGCCGTACAAAACAAAGCAGAGCTCTCGCAGGAATGAGAGACTAATAAACAGCTGGAGCAGAAGAGAAAGAGATATTTAGAAAGAAAGGCAAACAAAATGGGCTATTAAATGTGGAAAGTGAGAGAGAAAGACTGGGAGAGAGGGTGGTGGAACAAGGCTGGCATTGAGAGATAGATGAAGCTGCACAAGATCTGGATATTGCGAAGAACTGTAGAGATAGTGGACAAGATTCAGCAGGGCGGAAGAGTTAAGTGAAAACAGATTTTCCAAGTGTGTGTATGTGAGTAAGTGCGCACTTGTGGCACACCAAACACTCCTCTGTAGCCATGGAAGCTGCTCTCCAAACCAGAATTAAACTATGCCTTCTTTGACGATGACATAACAACAACAACAACAACAACAACTTAACAACATAACAACTCGAACAAGGTAAGCAATTGTAATGATCAAATATAACGACAAGTGCAACATGTTGATGCCTGCTTCCCTAGCATGACCCATCGTCCCTTCCACATAAACAAATCCAGGAAAGAGGAAGAGAATGGAGGACTAATCTAATTCAGGAACTTGACAAAACATTGATATTTAACCCCAGTGTTTTCCAGCACCTAGTGGCCCATTTTGAGTCACTCAGCCTCACTATTTGTCCAGTCCCAAATGAGCAAACAATTTATGGTTCTGGTGAAACGTGTAGATCGGGAATGAGAGGGTGAAACAGAAGCCCTGTTTTTCTTCTCAAAGTGACTGGGCACAAGGCAGGTGAATGAACGAATCCGCTTCTTCTGAGAAATCGCCACAATGAAGTATAAAACTGCAGATGCACAAACAACGTCATAACTCATAACCTCATGATGTTTCATTCCTCTTGCTCCGCCACCGTTCCCACCCAGAATCACGCTGGGCCACACTCCTACCAGACCAATCAAGCTCTGCAAAAATATCATAATTCATGTGTGGCAGAGCCATGGGGTGGAGCCACGCACTCCATGGCAATGGAGCCCTGCTTGCTGGTTGGCCAGAGTGTGTAATTACCATAAAGTGTGGTATGATGGGAAAGGAGCACTGAAAAGCAGCATGGGCTTAAATGAAAGGGCAGCGGAGGGAGAAAACATGAGGTAAGGCACTACTGTAAAACAGTTGGCGCCCCCAAACTGCTTTTTAAAAGTGACTCTGGGTCCTAACAATAGCCTTTGTGTGTGTGACAATGTCATGGTTGATTGCTTCAACACACCGCAGCGGCTCAGTCAAATAACTAGAGAGGGTAAAAACAAATTCAGTCGGCTAGCTTGACGTCAGTTATGACCAAGATCGCTACTTATTTTGGTCACGTGGGCCCACAGCCTTCCCTCTTTTAACGTGTTGGCTAATAAATGCGTACTAAGTGATGCACAATAAAACCTTTAACACAGGTGCCGCTGGCTCCATCTCTGCCTTCCCACAAGGAAATGACTTTGTTAGAAATCTTGTGCCAATCGTTTCCACTTCGCTTGCTTCTCGACCTTCTCAATGGAGTGTCCCTGAGCCAGTAAACAGCCAGAGAGCATCATTCACAAAACGGTGATCTCCGCTCTTCTGCAGGGACTATATATAAACGAATGTGGCATTCTTAACGATTGGGTTGGTGAAGCCAAATTTTAGTGCACACACACAGATACACAGAGCTGTTTCTTTCTCCATCTCTGGCTCTCTCTCTCACACACACACACATACACACCACACACATAAAACAGCATAGAGAGGCTGCTGTAGCGCTGAACCTCGAGAACAACGGCGGTAGTGTGGGGCCGTCTCTCGGTGGCTGGACTTCATGACGACTGCCTGTTAACGGAGGCAACTCTGACCTACCTGCTCAGGATGACCTACCAGCAGTCATGTTTAAAAATACAGTATCTCGTCAGGCAGAAAATAACCTGTTGGGATGCATTAGCAGTGTAATGCCTTTAAAAAAAACAAGCAGAATGTGCTGTCATGCAGAAAATACAGATCAGGATGTCAACACGGGTAGCTTATCTTAATTGTTTATCTGGAGTAAGCCACTACAGTAAAAAACTGTTTAGGGATGCTATTGTCTATATTGTGGCACGAGTGCAGTGAAGCTGTTGTATGTGCTGCATCTTATGAAAAGTCAGGGAAAGATCCCCCTACAGAGAGAGAAGACCTGCACCATTATAAACCATGTTGCACACAGAAGAATTGAACATGCAAGCCATACGCCCAACAGTGTTTGATGGGATGTTTAAGACACCACACATACACAGGCTGTATATTATGTATGGGGGGTGTTTATACACCTACTTGTGTGTGTAAATGTTTACTAACTAAAAAGTTAGATTACAAGTGCACTTCTGAATAAATCTCCTTCGCCTTAATAGGTAACCATAGCAACAGTATGCTGCTCGACGGTGTGTCGGACCTAACATCTCCGAAAAGACAGTCCGGTCATTATTTATCATTAATTAAACAAGGTATGTGACAAAAAGTTGCCCCCATTGAAGTCAATAGCACCCAGCGCATACAGAATGCTAGCAGACGCTCGCGCTGAGCGGAGAAATGACGGCTGTGCGTTATTTACAGACAAACCGTGCGCGCTTACCGTGTCCTTGCGATGGATTGCCGCTGGGCTTTTTGTCCGGTGCCTTCGCACACACGCCCCGTCCCTCCAGCAGAGCCTGCAGAGGTTTGATCTCCCCGGGGCGTTGTTGACAGCTCAGCCCGGTACCGCAGCGCCCTGTGTACACTCCGCACGCCTGGCCCTCGGTTAGCGGGCAAGTCATGCAGCACCCGCAGCCCGGCTCCTTTACCGGCTCGGCGCAGTCCCAGGGCAGCGGTTTACACAGCACCATCGCCCCGTCGTCGCATGGCTCGCAGCGGACCACTGGGCTGACGCTTGCAGCCCGCCGGGCGAAGGCTGCGAGCAGCGCGGTCAGGCAGAGCGCACACAGTCCCGTCATGGAGCCGAAGCGCTAGAGGGGGTAGATGCGTGGAAAAACGGTGCGTCAGATCACCTCACCTGGATATATGATTACACTAAAGCCTCTCAACATATGCCTTGGGAAAGTAGCGGCGCTTTGGCTTGTGCTGCTGTCACGTCGGTTTGATTAGACTGTGAACGAAGCGGCTGGGTCTCTCCATCTGTAAGTGAGTTTAAGTGGAACTTCAGGTTTTATAAAGCACGGGAACTAAGTCACTCCCCCGGGTTTATGAATTATGTAGTCAGCGGTCTGGGATAATGTAACCAACGTGCGCATCAAGAAATACTGTGAACACATGTAAAGCTAATGAGCACATTCAACTGCTTGGATGCCATAATAATTAAAATGTAAGTATGAAAGCATGTGTCCTGGTCACAGTTGTATCTGTGTATCTACAATATCACTAATAAGACAAAAAAGTAACAATTTAATAGGCTTATGCGACCCTGGACCACAAAACCAGTAGTAAGGGTCAATTTAAAAAAAAAAAAAAAAATGCCTTTAAAGTTCTAATTAATGCATATTACTAATCAAAAAATGTACAAAAAATACTAAATATCTTTATGGATCATGATCTTTACTTAGTATCCTAGTGATTTTTTTTGCATAAAAGAAAAGTGTAGTAATTTTGGCCTATACTACCTTGCCTGTTGCATTTACACATACAAGTGTGTTGTTGGCTGTTGCTATATACTTGTGCTACTTCGGACTGGTTTTGTGGTCCAGTGTCACATATATTCTGATGATTTTAGTGAACACACATCATAATTTGTTTTAAAATGAATAGTCAGTGTTGCACTATATTTAATTCTTCACTAAAATCAGGGCGGTGAAGGATAGAAGTAGCCTAGCACAGTGTGTTCAATAGACTGTCCTGTTGTTTAACAAAACCTCTTTATGGAGAGAAACACTGTAAAACAATTTGAAAGTTGTGTGTTGCAAAAATGACGTGATCTAATACAGTGTGTGCCATTGAAAAGACTGTAAGCCTATCCCTCACGGCTAAATTCAATATGGCGTCTAACCTGACTATAGGGTCTGTTGGATACACCCATCCATCTATTCTCCAAACCACTTGTACTGTTTAGGGTCACGGTACATTCGATACAGACAAAAAGAAAACTGTTAACAATAGAACAATATCTGCTTAATATTTAGGGAAGAAACTAAATGTGCACAAATTAATATAATTTACTGTTTATATTTCCAAAATACTACAGAAAATAATACTTTTAGACTTGCATTAAAATATCCAAAAATGCTGTTTATTTTTAAAACAAGAAAACCTATTGCAATGGTCTCAATGACTTATCTAAACACGCAAAACTTTTACTCGAGAATATGAGAGGAGCTCTCTGTACACTGCAGAATAATGTGGAAAATGCACTTTGGGTGGTCAAGCATTAGCGGTCTCATGACACCTGCTGTACCAAGATCAGTCCATTCATCCATACAGGATCTCGACTGAGCATTTGAAACTTTTCAGCATCCATTCATCCATCCGACTTGTAACCTTGACTCCACACTGGGCCTGTGGGAGAAAAAAATGTTGACCTGTGAATTTTCACGTTGGGCCTGCATCCTTTCTCTTGTTCAGTCTATCTCTCCTTCTCACTGGGTGGTAAGAGATGATTAGAGTGTGGGTTGGATGTTGGATTGTGCTGCTTCAGCGCTGAACACCCCTCCTGCCTCTGCTCTGTAATAACACAAAGTCTGTACAGGCTGTACAGCTCGGTGGCTCCAGCTTTGGGAAAATAAAGGCCTACAGGCCTGCCTGCAGACCCCAGTGTTGAGACTGGCCCACTGAAAACAAGCAGAGGGGGTAAGGAAATACCCCCCAGCACACACAACCCCACTAACAGCACCCTCTGCTACTAAGATTAGTTTTCTTATGACTCTGTATATTTCTCCCTCGCTCTCCTGCTCTTGATTTCTTATTGTCTGTGTCTGTCTTTATACCTCAGGAATTCCTTCCGTTTAGAGAAGCGGCACGTGAGGGCTCTCCTCTGGAGCATTTCGGGAATGGAATGCACAGCGCCTGCCTAGTGTTTCTGCAAAGGCACCGAAAACCAAACTACGCCCGACTGTACAATCTGATAAGATAGCGATTGATGGTGCCATCTGTGACTGGGTTATCGGCGATTCCTTATCAGGGCAAGCCAGTAAACGTGTAACTTCTCTAAATCATCGGATCGCGTTTAGAAGCGACGGTGTGTGCGAGTCACGAATGTTTATTTCTGTGAATATTATTGCAGCTGGCTGAATGTTTATTGAAAACGCTGCGCTCCAAAGGGTGGACGCCAAACTGCAGCCCTACATGTTTAAGCGTCTCTTAGTCTTAATATCCTCTATAATCTATCTGAATCTCGCACTTTTTTTATTTGAGTGTCGGCACGTCTCCAACGCCCTGTCTCTCATTCACATTCCTCTGGCTGATCGCAGAACTGGATGGTAAATCATTAATTGTCCTTCCTGCTCTGCTGTGTGTCACATATGACAGCCGTTACCGTCACACTCATTTAATACAGGGTTTCATCAGTGGTTTATGGAGTGGGACGGAGGGAATGAGCGGAGGAGTTGATTTATTTGTTTCGTTCCTCCGAGGGAGTTATATGGAAAACAACACATCCCTGATGGCATTGCCACTTTATAATGTGAATCACACACAGAAATGCATTAAACAAATACATTGCATGGTTTATTGTTGGCATTGAGGTTTTCTGTTACACATATTGGCTCAAATGTTTTTGTCTTGCAAGCATATGTTTAGTGCGTCTCTCACTGAGGGTTTGATTTGTTCTAGCAGAGAGCCGTTTTAAAAGATGCCCAAGCAGACATGGACACAGAAATTCTTAATTTGAGTTTTCTGTTATGCACATGTTCCCTTTGTGTAACAGCTGGAAAGCAAATTCTCTGAAAGTATCCCGATTTCACTTGTTTTAGGATGCCATGTGTTTCAAATAAGACTCGATTTGGCTCCGTTCGTCATGTTGTGACACAAAGAAATTGTACAAAAAAAAAATGCCCAATGCTTTGGGTTCAGAATTCAAACAGCATTTTAGTAATTTCCTCATTTACGCATCAAATATGCCCCAGACACCTGCACATCTACCAGGCAAACAAGATGATCAGATGTTCTTGTTTAGGAAGAGTATTTGCATCAATCTACCAAAATGTAGAATGTTTTTTACAGAGCTATTAAAGCCTACAACTGAAAGATGAGAAAAGATAGCATATTTTGCATTAAGAAAATGCAATGTGCGATTTATCTCATTATTTCCTTACTTATAAACAATAATCTTATTCATATTTCAGTAATGTGAATGGGAGGTTCTTAAAGTATACAGTATTTTATATGCATTTTCATATAAAATATACTTAATTTAAATTTATATTAAAGTTATTTATATAATATGCTTTAAAAAGTAAAAAAATAAGTACACAGTACAGTAAAAAAATAAATACATTTAAAATGATTTTAAACTAAAAACACGCCGCCTAGATCTGCAGTCGTTCAAGCCAGAACGAATGTGCCAAGAATAAACAACTCATTCTAAACAGCAACTAAGAAACTGGTCATTTAAGTTATAATGGCATACAAAATATAAATACAGCTTAGAAACATACAATACTTATATTGTACATTCAATAGTTGTTTTGCATTGCACATGGCCAAATCTACGACCATGCCTCTCGCTCCCTCCGAGCCAAGAAAGCGTTCAATGTGAGGCCTCTGTGCCCATTTGTAGGCTAAAAATGTAAACAACATTATCAGATAAATGGCCTCATTGAATCTAAACTCACGAAGACATTATTTTTCAGATCTGGCTCAAACAAACTCATTGCCTGTGAAGAACAACATCATCTTTCCATGGAACATTTCCCAAAGCCTCTCCAGATTTCGATAGCGACTGTAATTCAACCAGGAAGGAAACCAAATGCGCGCTGCGCTCACAGGCCAGAACTGAATATGTCCTGAATGTTGCTGTGCTCTGTTCTTCTGTTGTGCCTCGCTCTCTTCAGGAACGAATAATTACAGTCACAGCATGTGACTTAACAGCGCAGATATCAAATTCCACCGTGTTATAATCACTTGCTGTTCGGCTAATGCAGCAGCAGCAAAAAAAAAAAGAAGAGAAAAAAAAAAGGGAGTGAAGGTAATGGGTGGTGGGGTTGGGGGGGGTTAGGGTGGCAGAAAAGATTTGCTTTTGCTAGGCTACAGAGCAAGATCAGAATGGAAATGTAGGGAGCTCAGACCGATTTGGAGAAAGCAGGCGTGACGCACAGGTGGTTTGTCACTGTGAGAAGTATCAGAAGCGAAACAGGCTGAACATAATCGTTTTGTGTTTTTGCGATAAGCTCACTCTTATTTTCTATTTTTGGAAAAGCTTTTCCGTGAGAGCAATTCTGAAGATGGAAATAGTGAGCGCACAGTAGAGCGTATAAAGCTGAAGGAATGTGTGAGATCGGAGCATGACTTCGCACTGCATGGTTTGAGTATGAGCCAAAACAGATGGAACAGACCCAATAAAGGTTTAGCCCAACACTGTCCCCATTCACCACATGCTCTCTCTTACACACACATGCACACACACATACACCTTGCAAGTGCTCAGCTCACTATGGCTCTAGCTGCCTCGCTGCCTACATAGGCAGTTGCCTTCTAAGGCAGCATCGAAACAGTCTTGGAACCTTGACCGATTTGGAACTCTACCGAGGCAGCATAACACAAATAGCACTTGCAGAAGAGATTCCATCTAGCATGTAACTAAACTAAAAGCACACAAGCCTATTAAGCAAACAATTGCATAGCACACACAGCCCGGCTGGCAAAGGACCAGCATAAACCAGCAAAGGACCAGCTTAAACCAGCAAAACGCCAGCATAAACCAGCAAAGGACTAGCTTAAACCAGCAAAACGCCAGCATAAACCAGCAAAGGACCATTTTAGACCAGCATAAACCAGCAAAGGACTAGCTTAAACCAGCAAAA
>JAUMHR010000079.1:6526624-6537691 GCA_032361145.1 Enteromius fasciolatus
GACCAGCATAAACCAGCAAAGGACCATTTTAGACAAGCATAAACCAGCAAAGGACCATTTTAGACCAGCAAAAACCAGCAAAGGACTATCTTAAACCAGCATCCCAGCTTTAAAATCTACCTAACATGCAGGGCAGAGAACGGTTTCTAAACACATTATGCATGTTGAATGTATTGTAAAAATATTGTTACAAAGACTGTAAAGACCCAGCTGGCAAAGGACCAGCATAAACCAGCAAAGGACCAGCTTAAACCAGCAAAGGGCCATCTTAAACCAGCAAAACGCCAGCATAAACCAGCAAAGGACTAGCTTAAACCAGCATACAAGCTTTAAAATCTACCTAACATATGCATTTTTTTTTTAGCAGGGCAGAGAACGGTTTCTAAACACATTATGCATGTTGATTGTATTATAAAAAAATATTGTTACAAAGACTGTAAAGACCCAGCTGGCAAAGGACCAGCATAGACCAGCAAAGGACCAGCTTAAACCAGCAAAGGGCCATCTTAAAACAGCATTTAAATACTCACCATTTCTCCCTTCTTGTCAGCCATCTCATATTTATGTTTCCCAGTGGATTGTGGGATTGCCTTTTGCACAGAAGATAAATTTGATGCTGTCTGTTAAAATGCATACAGAACATCTCTTAGTTACTGAGGTGGCTGGTGTGGAGGGTATCTGTTTGTGTGTGTGAGTATTGTTTGGCAGAGATTTTAGGCTAGAACAGTGTAAATAACACTCCCACGCCAGTCACTTAAATCCCCTGCCAGGATCGTTTGGAGGAAACAAAGTCTTGAGCTCCCTAACTCACTCTTCGTGATGACAGAACCGTCAGTCTCTATCACTTACAGGCTGACAGCCAGCTAATCATGACAGGAATGTGAAGGGAGGAAGAGTTTGGGGTCGCACATTAGCTATGGGACACTGGAGTCTGCAAATGCACTTGAGAATAAGCGTGCCAACACAGCCTCCAGGATGTCCTTAAAACCAAGTAGCTGGGGTGGTGAGCAAAAAAAAGCCACCTCAGCAAGATCTGCAAATTCTTCTCTTGTACTTCTCTTGTAGAGGCAAGCAGCGAGATGAAGTATGAAGTGCATAAAGTGCAGTCAAAAGTCACTAATAAGTTAAAATGGAATTTTAATGGAAAAACTAAATATGCATACTGACTCGAGCCAAAATCACATACTTCCCTACTATACAGAAGACAAAAACAGTATGTGAAAAGAGTAGTATGTCTAAATCAGTGTTGTGGAGACTTGATGAATTAAATACAAAATAAATGAAGCTGTTAGTTACTGAAACAAAATATGTAATTAAATTGCAGTTACTTATGAATATTTTTTAGTAACTGAACTGAATATTTGCACGCACACAGATTTGATTGTTTTTTCCCTCTACCTGCATTGACTGTTCTACAATATGACAGCTTAACATGTGACACACAACCCTAATAAACTGGCAAGAAAAAACATTATTTAAAGAAAAAACAACATATTCAAACAAAATCTGAAATGCAATGCAGAGAATGTCAGTTTACATTTTTTCCCTTTAAATTTTACAGGAATTTTTTTTACAGTATATGGTGCATACGCAAGCATTTTAAGCATTAAATTGTGCCAGATGTAAGAAATCTCCTTGCATATTTTTGTGCCTATTTAAAATAAGCATTAACAGTATAAAATGCATTGCATACATTTTGCATAATAAAAACAATATGAGTTAATTTTAGCTTTTTACCAAAGCTTAGCTTCTGCCAGACAGATGGGAGTTATGTTGTGTAAGCTGGTTCCGCACAAAGCTTGTGGATGATTTGACAGATAAATTAACCACTGTGAAATTAAATGCCGTAAATTCTCAAAAGTAAAAGCTACAATAAAAACTTAATGCAAAATGAAAAGCAATATAAGAGCAGTGGTATTTAATTCATAGTGAATTCCTGTGTAATAGTAACACTTTGGACATGAAAAGCAGGCTAGACAATAAAAATGAGTGCATATGTATACATGTATGGGAGTATTTGAGACGGCTCAGGTTTTTTTATAGGTTCTAAGTATAAAGTAATCTGCCACCTCAGTTTCTTAAACTCTTATTTTTTTTTCTGTAGCAACTCTATAAATGGGAACCAGTTCGTTCTGCTCTTAAACTCGCCAGCTTTTGTTTGCTTTTATTTTATTTTTCCTTCTTGCCACTCCATAAAACATATTTTTCCAAGTTGCCATCCCAGCTTGGTATTTTTGTTGCTGTTTTCTTGGACGGAGAAGGATTGTGTTTCACTTTGGAGGGCATTCACCCTTTCCCAGGGTTTCCCATTTATGGTTAAAGTCACACCATGAATGTGTATCACCCCTCTCTACTGTAAAACCAAAAATCAGAGTTTATGCGGTGTGAATTTGGCCATTTGTGTGCGCTAGTGTCATTAGTGGTTCTTTTTATGGGTTTTTGAAACACCTAAGCTTAAGTACTGAACTTTGCCTTGCATCTTATGCTACAAACATAAATAATATATCAAATCGAGCGGTTTGTTTGGAAAAGCTGCGCTATTACCTTTTTTTGAGATCGGGCTCATTAAGGATGCCAAAATACTTAAACATTTAGAGACCAAAAATCTAGTTAGTTACAGTAATTCAATTATAATACAACTTTATAAGGCCTGTTAAAGTTCGGACAGCTGCGTAACTCAAACTGTTGCCTACTTGTTCTCAGAGAGCAGCTGCTTTTCAGGAACAAACTGGAACAATGCCTGTCAATAAATCTATTGCAGGGGTTCATCCATGAGGGATGCTGTGGGTTAGTGTGTAAAGGGTTTCTTGGGAAACATCTGGAGCTGAATTCCACGAAACACTGAAATGAGGTTTTGGTCATTTCGGAGTCAGCGGGAAGCACATCCCTTAACCTTTTATCTTAGTGAGCAAAAGAGAGGGAGGAGAGGGAGATACAGATGTGGGTAAAATGAAAGAGTGCTGGATGGTAAAAACAAAAGCCAAGGGAGGAGGGTGTGATCTGGAAGGGGCATCTTGTGGTAATGGTGGGCCTAAAACAAGCTCAATGCAAGAATTGCTTTTTATGAAGTGTGAAAACGAACTAACATGCAATTCATAATGCAACACCAGTGACCACAGGGGGCGCTATCGCCAGTATTCATTGTACATCATAATGTTTCTTTGTTTCACATTTTCAGGTTATAGGATGTTTAGCATGTGCCTTGCTATGAGTCTGGTCAAGCATGTTCAGCAAGACCCCTGGACTGAAGAGCTTTCAACACATGACCAGACGGTGCAAACAGTCACACTCTCCAAAAAACAAACAACCCCCAATGGAATTACACACACTTATATGAGCAAACACACAAATTCACACATGCCAATGTGCATACAGTCCCATTCAAAAGTAGTTTTTTTCTTTTTTGGAAAGAAATGAATACTAATTCAGCGAGGATGCTTTAAATTGATCACAAGCAACAGTTAAAGCAACACTCCACTTTTAGTTTTTTTTTTTTTTTATATAATTAGGAAAAATGTCTAAACTCTTTGGTATTTTGTGAGCAAGATGCCTCAGATGACTCTGTGGGAGTTGAAGAATGAGCCTACTAAAATTGAGTTTTCCTTTAAGGCATTTAAAATTTTACAGACTATATTTCAGGAGTATATTTGGAGTAATGATGCTGACAATTTACCTTTGCATCCCCAAAATGATGTTATGGGGGGCGGTTTAAATCTTATGGTATGCTCAATACAATAAAATATCCAGGACATACTGTTCTGCTGTCAACTCTAACCAAGATCCTTATCAAAGAACACCTTATTAAAGGATGTTCTGTGCTTTCTGTGGAAAATACAGGAACCAGAAGCACGACTCAAGTGCTGATCAGCTCGATATTATTCACTGGAAAAAGAACATCACTTTTTACTGCGGCTGAAAATTGAAAAAGTGCATTTATTTACTTTTGTATGTACTTTATGTATGCATGTTTGTCGTTAGTTGGCAAATTAGTATAGTCTGTTAGTAAAAGGCAGTATAGAGTTTCAAAGATTATTTTCAGTTATAGTGTAATAAATGTATTGTTCGTTGTTTGTTTATGTTAGTTAATACATTAACTAATGTTAACAAATGACACCTTATTGTTCAGTGTAACCATTTATTTTGTTTAATTTTAATCTATTTAGTTTATAGTTGGCTAGCTTTTATAAAATTCTATACATTATTAGAAAATTGTTAAAAAGTTAAAACTGCATTTATTTGTTTACTATAGGTTAGGGTTAGTAGAAAGTTAATCAGATTATCAGAAAATTGAAAGTGCATTTATATTTACACAGTAAGTAAATAGTAGTTAGTTTGCATTTGTTCCGACTTTTTAAAACTACAAACTGGTTCTTCAAATCTGATTGGTTAATCATAATGTTGTTCCAGGGTCAACAAAGATGTTGATCCGGGAACATATCACTCTTAGTAAAATCAGGTTCTGCTAGTTAGTTAGTCAGAATAAAGCTTCATATACACTGCTCAAAAAAATTAAGGGAACACTAAAATAACACATCCTAGATCTGAATGAATGAAATATTCTTATTAAATACTTTGTTCTTTACATAGTTCAATGTGTTGACAACCAAATCACACAAAAATTATCAACGGAAATCAAATGTATTTACCCATGGAGGTCTGGATTTGGAGTCACACTCAGAATTGAAGTGGAAAAACACACTGTCCCTGTAATGTCCTTCAAAAAAAAGTCAAAATGCCCGTATGACCTCCCTGCAACCCTCCCTGGGCATGCTCCTGATGAGGTGGAGGATGGCCTCCTCTGGATCTCCTCCCAGACCTGGACTAAAGCATCCACCAACTCCTGGACAGTCTGTGGTACAACGTGGCGTTGGTGGATGATGCAAGACACGATGTCCCAGATGTGCTCAACTGGATTCAGGTCTGAGTACCGGGCTGGCCAGACCATAGCATCAATGCCATCATCTTGCAGGAACTGCTGACACACTCCAGCCACATGAGATCTAGCATTGTCTTACGTTAGGAGGAACCCAAGGCCAACTGCACGGTCCGACAAGGGGTCTGAGGATCTCATCTGGGTACCTGATGGCAGTCAGGCTACCTCTGGTGAGCTCATGGAGGGCTGTGCGGCCCTCCAAAGAAAAGCCACCCCACAGCATTACTGACCCCCTGCCAAACCGATCATGCTGGAGGATGTTGCAGGCAGCAGAACGCTCTCCACGTCTGTCACATGTTCTCAGTGTGAACCTGCTTTCATCTGTGAAGAGCACAGGGTGCCAGTGGTGAATTTGCCAATCTTGGTGTTCTCTAGCAAATGTTTGGCGTCCTGCACGGTGTTGGGCTGCAAGCACAACCACCACCTGTGGACGTCGGGCCATCATGGAGTCTGTTTCTGACCGTTTGAGAAGACATTTGCCCATTTGTGACCTGCTGGAGGTCATGCTCTGGCAGTGCTCCTCCTGTTCCTCCTTGCACAAAGGTGGAGGTATAGGTCCTTCTGCTGGTCCTCCTCCACGTCTCCTGATGTACTGGTCTGTCTCCTGGTAGTGCCTCCATGCTCTGGACACTACACTGACAGACACAGCAAACCTTCTTGCCACAGCTCGCATTGATATTAGGGCTGGCATTTATGTCGTATCAATACAGTCTAGTAAAAGCCAGTATATAATAATAATGTCAACAACCTCATCACCATTCACCTCATAGGCACTCTATTCATCTCCTTGACACGTCTAAATTTTGGAACCGTGTTTAAGCTTCACATAAATCTCAAGGAAATGCTGACTTGTCACTGCGCTGCGTGCGTGTATGACAAATTTGGCTCTGACATTTAGATTTTATCAGTATTGGATCAGCACTTGCTAAATTCTTTATAATTATGTGTAACCATCAACTGTTATTTCTGAAATCAAAACAATTTGGCCGCAATAAAAGCAGCTAAATGCAAACACACAAATGAATGGCTGTGGAAAGCTGGATCTAATGATTGAGTAAAGAAGGACGTCTCATCTGGGGGCAATAAAAACGTAATTACTTTTTATTGGATTTACTTTTTTTATTAAAAGCATTCCACTAGAAATACTTTTTCCACATGATAGAGATCTTCAGAAGAATTAAGTATGGAGGGATATCTAAAGTGCGGTTCATTAGAACGCAGAAATATATAGAGAACACAGAATATCAACACCAACAGCTCTTAGAAAAGATTTTCTATATCTTGTTAGATGGAAATTCAGTTCACTTTGTGGCCAGCCAGTGTATTTGACCTAATGAAGTTACCCGAGGTGTGAGGGGATGCAGTCGCGCCGCAGGCGGTCAGGGTCGTACAGTTCAGTGCTCTGCATCACGTACCCTCACTGACCTTATTTTTCATTCTGTTTCTCAACATGCAAATATTTCACACTCTTGGTTAAACCTGAATTTATTAACTTTAAGCAAATACCAAACATGATTAATGGACATGCACACAAGCAGTCATGCACACACATGCTAGTCCACATTTAGCAAATCCTAGATTTAAAGTGAGCGTTCAGTCGAAACTGACAACGATCCTTATTTGCAATCATATCACTCCAAACCTGACTTTCTTTCTTCAGTGAAACTCAAAAGAGTTTAAAGTAGTTGTTTTGAAAAATGTTCATGATGCTCTTTTTCTGAAATACCAAAGAAATGTTTAATGGGATCATGGGATGCCCAAGGTTCCTAATGAAAATCTTCTCAATGGTCTCAAAATCAGCTGTTTTGAGCAAGCCATTCTAGTACATGTTGCTTTAAATGCTAATGAGCTCTTCTGACCCCGCCCCTCTCTTCCGTGGAGTAGAGCAGACTGTAAACTTCAACCACGAAACTGGCTGACTAGCACATTGTTTGAAAAGGAGATTTGCAAAGATTCATAAAAGGCGGTCTTGTCAATCAACGTTTGTGGGAGGGGCCTGTGCAGCACTACATCATTCTGACAGGAATATTAGTTTTTCCATATTCCACTATGTTCTTCCCTCAACTTAAATGAGTTGAAACATATCTCTCCTCATGCGTGCACTTAATCACTCTAGCATGCAACTCCACTATGTTAGCATTTAGCTTAGCTCCATTCTTTCCGTAGGATCCAAACAGGGATGTATTAAGAAGCCACCAAACACTTCCACGTTTTCCTTATTTAAAGACGGTTACATGACTAGTTACACGATTAAGTATGGTAACCTGGGTTAATTTTTTTTTTTAGGATGGATGTATAAACACACTTTCAACAAACATTTATGTTCAAACCACTTGTAAAGTGATTTTAATCCTTTAATTTTGATTGTACAGAGATTCTCCCGTATTTAACCATTCAATCCCACCATCATCCAGTTTAAATATTGAACAAAACAATCCCACTGGGCAAATTTGATTGTGATACTTGAAGCTTGTGAGCACGCTCACGCAGAAAGTTCTAAATGGACTCATAATGTATGACTTGCAAGGAAATCCCTAATATGGAGAAAGGCATCCAGCTATTGCTTTAACTACAGGAAATCCCTGGGGGGTCGGAGAGGACAGGACTCCTCATCTAAGGGTTATCCACCATAAAAATGTGATTTAAAACCATGCTGTGTATTAAACATACCAATGTTACAATGTGTTAAATAATTGTGTAAGTATTAAAACATCACAAACAGGGCAAAAATGCATTTTAGGTTTGGAAACATTTTAAACCTCCCCCTCTCTTGCCTCACAGCGCTTTGGTCCAAATGCCTATATGCTTTCCTCTTTTACATCACCTACACACACACAATCTGCAGTAAGACTGCTAAGGCCTTATTCACTTGAAGTGATTATTTTCTCTTTAATACAGATGATGAGTAGCTAAGTTAGCAATACATCACCTGCTTGATCGAAAGGGTTGCCAGGTTTTCACAATAAAACTAATTAACAGTGATAAAGTGTAGCCCAACTCCAAGGGGAAAAACGTGGACTTGGCAACACTGCGAGTAGAAATAGTGAGTGGTATTCTCTACAATTTTATGTTTGTTACTTTACTTATCTTGCATTTAGAGCATGCTTCATCAAATGCATTGCAGAGTTTGGATCTAACCTTAATCAAACTCACCTGAGCGTGTGAATCAGTGTATAAGGATCATTAGAAACTCACAGGCAGGTCAGGGTTGGAGCTAAACTCTGCAGTGCATTGAAACTCAGGGTAAGATTTGATGAAGCCTGATTTAGAGTTACAAATTCAAGTAAGAAATAATATCTTGTTATTAAAGCTATGCTTTTTAATGTTTCCAGTTGATGTGAAGGATTGTGACGCTGAAAACTGGTGTAATTATGCTGGAAATTCAATACGCTACACATATTCAATAGAATTTTCTTTTAAGACCACTCACTCAGAGCTGATAATAGTCACAGCATGCACTTTTTTCAATCAAAAATAAAAAGAGAAAAACAAAGATAAGAAATCACTATATTAGGGCTAAATGAAGAGTTTCACAGGACTGCACAGCTATAGTCCAGCAGTACCCGCTCAAAATCAACATCCTTGCAAAAAGCCAGTATCTAAGAAGTGCATATGTAAGCCATTGAGTTAATAGCATGTATGTGCGTCCGTGTGTCTATTAAAAATGGCAGGGTGTGTATCTGAGGGCAAGTATCTGCGTACGAGTGGAGGAGACCGAGCATGTGGTGTGTGTAGAGTTAAGCGAGCGTGGGTGTGCACGTCTGGGTCTGGTTTGGGCTTTTCTGAAGCGATTTGTAATGATATGCTGCTCTGTCTGTACAACGTGTATTTGTGCCCCAGTGAGACATACAGAACATACTCTCATTAAGTTAAAAGGACGGCGTCCAACCACAACGACTTTAGGGCAAACGCACACACATATGCCAGTGCACTGGCCAGCACAAATTCAAATGGGATTGCCAGCACAGACACACAAACACACATATTGCCAGTGCCATAAAAAGCAGAGAATTTGGACAAATAACATTTCCACCATCATATTAGGGTTACTTGAAAGAGACTGCAAAGAGCTACGCTACTGAAAGAAAAGCAACATGGTGAGTTCCAGAAAGCAGTTTGATGAGATTCAAATCCGTTTAATTATGTTCTGGTCATTTTTTAAGGATTCAGCTAATTAAACGGAATAATTCATATTTACTTAGCTGCCTAGATGCTGCCGGAATTGGTATTTCTAGGTATTATTCATGCCGATGTTGATTATATTGATATGTGTATGTGCTTGTAATTGTGTGTGCGACTTTCACACGTCATATGGTGTGACATAGGTCCTGCGGTCCATGGATATCAGAAGATCCAATCGACCAATCAGAGGGACTTGAGTAAAACGGACGCAATCTGTCAGTCAGCCCACTGTGGCGAAAGTAATCTTAACCCTCCTCCCCCATAGCTGTGATGCTACAGGGTTAAATAACTGTGCTCACACACACACACACATTCACACAAGACCGCCTTTCACTCCGTTATATGCATTTGTCCTTTCCTTGATCAGAATGACACAGTAAGACTTCATATTTATTATATAAATCTAATTAAATAATAACAGTAATAAATGGAAATATTTTCATTGACATTTATTGATTCTTTGCTGATATATAAAGCAATTAATATAAATAAATTTGTGAATCATTATTAAGTGGTAGATTTTCAAACTGATAGACCTTCAACTATTTTAAAAGTAATATTTCATACATATTTCAGTATAATATACTGAGACAGCTGTAAGATAATCATTTGTAGGCTGATTGTTCCAACCAATGGTGTAAGTTAAGAGGCGGGACTATCTGTTTGTTGTCCAATTGAAGATGGTGTGAGTGTTTTGGGAAAGTTAAGGAAACATATTAAATCTAATATCAAACACACAGCACAGTTAAATTGTGCTGATTTTAATCTGTTTGTTTGCACTCACCTCTATGTCAGGTTTCTATTAACTTTAGATCAAATAATCGCTGGCTGATACACATTTAAAAGACTATCGTCTGGAAAATGAGGGGAAAATCTTGATCAGTCTTATTCACACTGATATTGACAACAATTCTGCAAAATCAAACATACAGTATAACTTCAATTAGCAACAGCAAGTAAACTTACCGTAATTATGTGATTCTGTAAAATCACTCATGTTCTAGAGCTTGTATACTAATTTTCAGAGAGCTCTGGCTTGTATCACCTGACCATTTCCTAAATGACTTGTGCCACTTAATCACGGTCATGTTAACTTGTGATGTTTGGTAATGCAGTTATGAGAGATGATTACCATAAATTTTAATGACTTTCCCAATCATTCAAATAACATTCAATATAATGTGGGATGAGATCAGGGTACTGGTTAGTTCAGTTAACCAATCACATGATCTGTTGAGGCAAAGTCACAATACTTTTTTTGAATCCAAAGTTTTTTTCAAGTAAGTATATCTCCATTGTAGCTCATGCAGTTCTTAAGTTTCATTTGAACATTGTTATGCACATTTATAGAATTTATCTGTGTTTTTTTTTTATGCAATATGCCAAAATACGTTTAATAGCTAGTGAGTATCCCTTATAAATGAACAGAGATGTGAGTATCCAAAGGATGAAGTATAACATTGAACCATTAACCCTTAACCTACCCGATAGTGTTAACAAATGCAAAGCACATGTGTTGATGCAACCGTGTCACTTCAGCTTCCTTTTACACAGATCTGAACTGTTTTGTTGAAGCATAAGTTACACAGGATTGAACCGGAGCTCCTCATCTCTGTACTCTGTGAGATACCCAACAAACCTACCATCTATGAAAACGCATAGATATGAGGTTATCCCAGCATATTAATATTATTTTAAAGTCATAACATGATATTCTTCTAGTAATTGTGTGCAATTATGCTTTATTACTCGAAACTCTGTACATTTGTGTGAAAAGGAATAATAGTTATCTGACTTTTACTGCAGTGATATGTTCTTATTGGTATATATTTTGCTTTAAGTGCTCCAAGGTACGTTTTTTGGTTTTTACGAACAAAGAGACAGTACACCGTTACATAAATGTGAAATAAATTGCTGTTGCGTTATAAAAACAACACTGTCTTCACTATGCT
>JAUMHR010000079.1:6576721-6597299 GCA_032361145.1 Enteromius fasciolatus
ATTTAGAAATGGGGTAAAATAAAATCTATTTTTAGAGAAAACTAAAGTGTTTTTTGACCTTGCATACACATAAACCTCCTTTAAGACACTCATAAAACAATATTAGCCACCTTCAAAATGGCATAATAGGGGCACTTTAAAAGCTGCTTGTGATGGGATTTGGTTCATCATGTGACTTTCTCATCACTGCCTGCATCTGGTGCTTATCAGTGTATTTCAAAGCTACAAAACAGATTGCAATAGTTTAATAGGTTGGAATATTAACATTATATCAGTTAATGAAATTACGGTATTTAACTGTAAATTGAACTTAAAACTGTAAAACCTAAAATGTTGTTACCGTATTTTCTCAGTAGAATTCCAACAACCACAGCTGTCGGTTTTTTACCATCAATTTTATGGATTTATTTTTTTACAGTTTTGATACAGAATAAAAAGAAGTATCGTAAGGATGTAGCCACAGTATAGCAGGTGATTACCTTGCCATACTGGAGAGCTCATGTAGTGTCTGCTGGAACAAGGTCTTGAAGGGCTGAAGTCATGTCCACTCTTCACTATGAGAGGACAAAGAGACAATTAAGTACATGAAGCAGTGGTATGCCACAGGGTTCTGTTCTTGGACCATTTTTATTTTCATTGTGTGTGTGTCCGTTAGGCCAAATTTTTCATAAATACAAAAACTTTTATCATTTATATGCTGATTATATAAACCTATAGTATACTGTATATTGCACTCAAAGTGGGTCTTAATTGTTTTGTTCAGTAGTACACTGCTTAGGCAAGGTAAAAGCCTCGTTGGCCAGTACATTTCTGCATCTTATCACTAATAAGGCTAAGTGTGTTGTTTTTTTGTTGTTTTGCCAGCCTTCTGACATAGGAAATAGGAGCAATAGTATTACTCCAGTTTTACTGTCTTTAAACTAGTTTCCTTTTTGAATTTTGGATTTCCCAGCATGTAATCTATGCAGTTCTTTTCTAATTTTTTTTTTCTAACAGAGGATGCATTTTATTTGAGCATAAAGACATTTTAAAATTAAACATTGCAAGGTTTTGATGTGTCTGTGTGTATATAAATGTTCTGTTTAGATTATCTGCTGAAAAGCACTTTAAACAAAAAAACAAAAAATACAGTGGTTGAGATAAATAATTATTAATTTAGGACACTAGCAATTTCACCATCTAATAATGGTTTTAAGTCAGTTTTTTCTATATTTTGCTGCATTGTGTCAGTAGGTTACATGACCAAACACTTATTTTGCCATTAATTGTAACAATCCGGTGAGAATTGTGTTTGCACAAGGAGTCTGAGACCAGCCAGTGCTCCACACAGACATCTGATCTCATTATCATCATCCAGTCTGTCTGGAATGACATGTAGAAACAGAGCAAACTGATATATATTTTCTACAGACACACTAAAGCAAAAGATAGAAATAAATTAAAAATTAAAACCATTTTTAGTTGGTAAAAATACTGTTCTAATCATTTTGGCCACCACTGTATTTTTATAAATGCCCATGCAAGGGCACTATAATGGTAAAAGAGCGTAGTAAGACGGTGAAAGGCATACATCAAGTACAGTGTCAGTCTTACCATATGGAGTGGGGGGTGTCACAGGAAATGACGGTGTGGGCGGAACCTGATTAAGACGGTCAGCCTCTGTAGGAAGGTCACCAATGTCAACAGCGTCACCGTGATATAGACCTCGCTGAAACAGACAAAAACATTTAAGGCATTGTTGTAGCAATGTTCCGGGTTCAATACAAGTTAAACTTGTATTTTAGTTCACAATGGGCAAAAATTTGCACAGGGTTGGTAAGCGATTTTATCACACTAGTCTCCAGTTAAACATTTAATGTTTAAGTTTTGAGGCTATGCAGTTATGAGGCTATTTGTGAATTTGTACCGTTGGCGTTCCAAAGACGAATCTCTGGTTGTTCTGCATCTGTTCGCCACCCGCCTTTCGCAGCACAGAGTATTCAGACACATCACTGAGCTGTTTCTGTCTCCAACCTGTGCAGACAGAGACACCGAATTCAGTGTTGGTATTTAATGCATGACAAATCACATTTAACTGTGTCAGGTCATTAGGATCTCACACTTACTTATAATTGTCTAACAACACCAAACAAACAACAGGAATTAAAATAGCAAGCTCTCAGGCAACACTTGTTTAGATGATATCCGCGAGGAGAAGTTTATGACCTTACATAAACTAGGGTCATTGACCTTGGGGCTGTGTCATGTGGTTACATTCCACAAAAACATTAATAAATAAATAGCAACGACAATAAAAATAAATAAATAATAACAATAATAATGGCAGAAGAACAAAATAAACATTATAAAAAATAGATTTTTATAAATTAAATAAATACATATATCCACAATAATTTTAGATCTTGAGGATCTTTTTTGATTAGAGACCTTAAAAAAAGAGTATATTCTTTTAAAAAGTCTTGATTTTCCATTTCTTTGTTTTGTTTATTTATTTGATTGTTTCTAGGTTTAAATAATAATCCCTTATTATCAGAGATTTAGTCCAGGGTTTTCATAATGATTATAAAAACATGGTAATAATTCATTAAAAATGGGCAACAGTACAAGCTCTGTTAACTATCACTGTACAGACAAACAAAATCTCGACGATGAGGAAAGGCAACATGTTTTGTGTGTCAGTAGACACTCACTTCAAAGGCATTCCTCAGCCCTTACAACATGTGTATTCAAACACACACACACACCACAGGGCATATATCTGGTGACATACTACAGTAATAATAACACTGCATAGATTTCTGTTCAGCAGGATGAATTCTCCGCTCCACTCAATGGCTCTTCATTCCAGGTGTCAGAGTTGCTCTGACGTGGGCTGATCCAGTAAGAAAGGATCTTGGGATCTTGTAACAAAATAGACAGGGGACATAAGCAAGGCAGAGGACCGACTTCAAAAGCAACAAGACCCGCTCAGTATGCCGAGGTCAAAGGAGACGGAGTATTGAGTTCAAGCAGTCTGCATCACAGATGTGTTTGGTAAAAGCAGCAGTCAATAAAACATTTATGAAGGAGTAACTAAATGGCTGTCAAGGACATTATTATTACACTGCTAGAAATATGATTATGTCCATTTATAAACTAAAAGGCAGCTATAAGGTCACGTTTACATCATAAAAGCACTCCATACTAGACCTGGATGTTTACATACTCAAGCACACACACACAGAAATAAAAGGTGGGACTTTATTTTCTTCAGCAAACCTGTCAGGAGCAGCACATAGAGGACCATTGTATGTACTTGTGTTCACACACATTAACATAAATTAGGTCTCTGCCAATAGCAGTCTCAAACATTCATTTAAAAAGTCACTAGACTGAGGGCTCAGACATTAACCTGTGAATGTGAACAAGGGAAAAATGCCAAGTGTATTTGAATCTGAATGTAATATATATCTATACATACATTCTACCATTCTTTGGTTCGAGAAGGTTATTATTTTTATTTATCATTAATATTTGATTTATTTAAGTTTAAAATAACAATATTTGTTTAAAACCGAGATCTTTGTAAGAGTATACATGACTTTACAAATAAATATTGATCAATTTAATGAAACAAGTATATATATATATATATATATATAATTTTTTATAAAAAATGTATATATATATATATATATATTCATACATTTTACAGTCATACTAATGGATACAATATAATATAAATATTAATTGATATAAACTGATTGAATTTTATGTTGAGAAAAACAGATATAAAATCAAAAAAAGGTAAAAACATTGCCTCTTGACACAAACATTAATTTGTTGGGCATGTGTAGAAATTCTGCAGGCCTATCTATCAAGTTGTGTGAACTCTTGTTGACAATATCATGATACTGTGATCGTGGTCTCAGATAATAATACCATGGTACTTTAAATAGGTTACATAATGCTTGCTATATTGTGCCATTTATATGATAAACCATGGTATTTCAAAGAATATCACGCATAACTAGTGTGTTTTTGGTTGTTGGCTGGTCAGTTGGAATCAATACATTGATTCAGGACTGATGAATCTATTAGGATTTGCTCTTACCTGACTGGAGAGATTTGGCCCTTCCAGCCGAATGCGTCTTTCCATTGGTCTGAAGGGAGGCCGAGCGGGTCATGTGACTCCTTGCCTGTGTGGGGATTGGTTCAAAGTCAGGGTCAAGGTCCAGGATCAACTGATTCAGCTGTTCGATTGACTGATCAACATCCAAAGCCAGCGTTGCAAACTCATCATCCTTGTCAGGCTCAGACTGCGTCTCCGGAAAGCCATTGTCTGGTAATGAAGGTTTGCTTGCGTCGTTCTGGATCTCCTCTCTGTGATCCAGTCTGTGCATGTAAGACGTGGACTGTTGCTGTTTTACCCATATATGTGTCTGATATCCAGAAGGTACTGAAGCGTGTGAGGAATTCACATCTCTAAGTATGGCAGGAGAAGCTTCACTTTGACAATCCTCTGACTGGATAGAGTTCTGAGATTCAACTGAAGACAAGCCAGGCATTTCCTTTGAAGACAGTGTGTCTTTAGAGTCTAAAACAGCAGCATTCGGAGCGATGACGTCATCTATAATATCCGTCTCTCGTTCTATGAACATTGTTTCACCATTTAAATGATCAAATGTAGCTTGATTGGCTTTAGGGTTACGTCTCGTGAGGCCCGAAGAAGCTTGTTCCTCCTCCATTCTGAGCCCAGGGATCACTCTGGGGAGCTGGGGATGCTCCTCAGAGCCGTAGCTGATTGGGAGCCCAGAGGTTTGTCCTCCGGTCCACTGGGAGGAGCTGGAGAGTCCAGAGTCACTGCTCAGAGAGCGAGTGCCTTCTTTTTGCTTGGCTGTGGAAGAAAAAACAAAAAAGTTAGTACAATCAGTAGACAATTAGTTGACCTCTACAATGTGGCACTCATTCAGGACTTGTGGTGCGTTCCAGTGCTTCCAGTTGAGAAGCTGGAATTATTATATCAGGTGTTTTTAGATTAGTGCCGACAAATAATTAATCACATCCAAAATAAAGGTTTTTGTTTACATAATACATGTGTGTTCTGTGTATATTTATTATTATTAAACGCACATGCAGTATATATTTTGAAAATATTTACATGCATAATATACATTTATATTCATATAATTGATATTATATAGAAATCTATGAAATATATAAACATAACACTTTTTTCTTAAACGTATACATGCATTTGTGTGTATTTATTAAATATATATAATAATATGTATTATGTGTGCTTTTGCTTTTTTATCTTCTTACTAAATTTGTAAAGGTGCTGTTAACTAAATAGTTAAATATTTATCAAAAATGTACAATGCCATCAAAATTTTCTAGTATTGTATAATGCCAATTTTGTTTACATGTTGTTGTAAATAAAATAATAATTTCATACCTTTCAGCAAATTTACCATCAAAACAGATCCTGAATTTATGGTATCCACCATGTTTTCTCACTGACATGCCCTTAAATTCTATTGTTTTATGACATTGCATTGACATTTATCAGGTTTCATAGATCAAATATATCTTTGTCTAGCCTATATGATTTATACTGACACCTACTGGTGTGGATGAAGCATCATGCAAAAGGCAGATTTTAGTATTTTTCCGTGGCTTTCATGGCCTCTGACATGTACTTAATTTTAAAATTAATACTCATTTTTTATGTATGACAAATTGAAAGTGTGAAAAGTTTCCATGGCGACACAGGCGTTGAAAACAAAGTCACACCTGTGGCCCCTTATCTTCACCCACTCCTCCTACATTCACTGGTGTGTGTCATAGTCTGGGGTCCAGTGGAAACGTTAACACATCTCTCTAATGAGTTGCAGACACCTTAGTCATCACGCAAACGCACAGGTACACAGACATATATGTCTTTGTGTGGCCGTTGTGTGTGTTCTAGCGAAGACACATCAGTCAGCCAGCAGCAGCTGAACACAGATCGCAGCAGATAGCGTCATGTGTCATGAGTCTCGCAGCAATGATCATGACTGATAACACATATCTACTGTTCTACATGAAGCCAGAAGGCAGCATCACACATGCAGGCTTGTACAATCACACACAAACACTGATATTTAACATCACGCCATACTCTATCCGTTTTAGGCGCAGCAGGGTTGATGTGCTTTTATAGGTAAAACCGCAAAAACAAGTAGGGATTTTAGCACTGGTTTTATCAGGGCTTTGAGTTTTTCTAAATGGATAGAAATAAGGCTTCTCTGATAATTAAGATTTTGGTTAACACCATATTAAGATATTGCCACATAACACAACACTGAAAGGCTTCGAAATTCATTCAAGTTGTGTTTATTTGTGAGAATTAACATGATGAACCAAACGTCTATAAAGCATAAACTTTTAGAGTTTATTTTCTTTAAAAAAAACAATGGCAAAATCCAATGGAAAAAATGGTGTTTTGTCATGCAAAAATAATCCTATCACAAATACTCACTTGTAAATAATTTGTTGTACATACATGCTTTTATTATGTAATTAATTTCTGTAACCACACTTAGCCCTATAACCAAACCACAAAGCCTAACCATAACCATGTCACTTCAATAGAGACAAATGTGTTATGCAATACAATATTAACACATTAAGTACACTGCATATATTTTTGATGCATGTACATGACAAGTAAACATATTATATTATAAACTTGGACTGATCACAATGGCAAAACTGGTTAGTATGTCAAGAAAAACACAGACCTTTTTAACTAAACCAGTACAGCTTCCCTAGTCTCAAGAGGCTGAAATCCAAATACCAGGCATGCATGATAAAATGCCACAGCTGGCAACTCTCTCACACACTCTCAGACATAAAAACACACACCCAACAACCGAGATTCAATAGTCTTCATACTATCAAACAAACCTCATCATGATCTAAAATTAACATTTAATAGACCACTCTATCAAAAACCACTAGTTCAATGCATCGTTCAGCAAAGAGAAAAATGTCAACAAACTTGATTTTGACATGCAACTAATAAAAAGCCCACATTATAAATTAGTAAAAAAGCAACATACTAATATTTATTTATATTCTGCCCAAATATGCTTTATTAAGACTCATAAAACACTCAAATGCAAAACCTGAGACTATTTGTTTCTCTCAGAAGTACTTTAAAAGTGACCAATGCTGCAGCTTCTCTTGATAAATGAAGCACTGCTGCATCCGTTTATCACAAGAGCTTTCAACAACTCACCAAATAAATCAGCTGTGTTGCTGCTGGAAGTATATCCCACCACCGTTTCAAAAATGCACTTAGCGTCACAAACCTAATGCTTTCCAGAAACATCCTCTCGAATCAGACCCCAAAGGTATCCGAGATGACTTTGACCATGGAAACTACGGCAAAGAGCGAAAAGACCTCTGACAGAGTCACAAATGAGAAAGAGAGCCTCTACTACACTGAAAAAACAAGCAAAGTCTCTTGAATGAATAAAGAAAGAGGAGAAAAAAAGGAAGGAAAGAGGCAAGCGGTCCTGACCGTGTTTCTCCTGCAGGCGTCTGTGCCCATTTTGTCCTGCTCTCTCGTTCTCTCCTTCTCACGCAGTTTTAAACAGACATGCAGCTTGCATTCTTCCCCAAAAGGTGATAACAGCTCCCCTGGGTCTCTTTTTCTTTCCTCTTCTTCTTTTTCTTTCTCTCAGTCAATCTTTTTCCACTCTTTCCCCTCCTCCTTTTTCCCCTTACAGTCCTGCTCGCTCTCTCTCTCCACCTCCACACACAGGTAACCCCTTTCAGGTGCCCCTCCTGGGTGTACAGGAAAATCCTGGCTTGGGAAGCATTATTCCGCTTGATCCAGCCAGTGCTCCTCAGAATACAGTTGTACACACACACACACACACACACTCACACATATGCTAGTTGCAGAGCGAGAACGGACGCTCAGAGGACCTTGAGCCCTCCAAATATGGAGCGGGGAATGTAAACACAAAGGCGGAGTTATGTGTGGGTGGAGAGACGTAGCGCAGAAGAGACAGAGAGAGAGATAAGGGAGGCATTGGTATAGTAAAGAACAAGAGTGGCAGGTAAAAAGAAACACAATGATGAAAGAGATTCAAAGAAAGCAAAAGAAAGATAACAAGTGAGAGAGAGAGAGAGAGTGGGGGGGAAGCATGAAACTTTTAGTGATTTGGCAGCAGAATTCCTTCAGACCGTTTGTTGCTACGACTGGCAATAATTACAGACATGCAGTGTGTGTTTGTGAGCGTGCGTGTGTAATTCTATATTTGAGTTTATGTATTGTAAATTGTAAAGGCTGTTTGTGCTCCAACCATGAGGTATCTCTAAATTACACGGCTGCCCGAGACGGAATCACACAACCAGATGTGCATCAAGCCTCAGTCCCATATGACACACACACATTAAGCTGCTGGGATTGATTTTTTGCAGTTGTGCACAGAAACTCCCAACCTTTAAATATCCGGCCCTGGAATTTCCAATTCTTGTGCATTGCCATGCGGAGAAGTCAAGGGTAAACATCACGACGAGTGCAGCTTATTTGTTCCCTGGTCACTGAACTTTAACTGGACAAGGAGAACAAAGTCCATTTTGGTGAGAGCTAAACACTTACTAGGTTCCACTCCTTGAAGCGATGTACTGTACTCCTGAATAATTTTGCGTATAGGGGACGATGTGCCAGCATGTAAGTTGTATTTTGGCATGAAAATAGCTTACTGTTCAAAAGGTGTAAGATTTTATTTGTAGAATGATAGTAAATACATTTATAATGTTGCTAAATATTCCAAATAAATGCAGCACTTTTTAATTCATCAAAGAATATTGAGGAAAAAATAGATCAGTTTCCACAAAAATATTAAGCAGCATAACAGTTTATGTTTTGTTTTTATTACAACCATGATTTCTGAAGGATCATGTGACACTAAAGACTGGAGTAATGGCTGCTGAAGCTGTGTCATCATAAAAGGCCTTTTAAACTACATTCAATATTTCACATAATTTTACTTTTTTAAACGTACTTTCAATCAATAAATGCAGACTTGGTTAGGATTAGGTACTTAAAAAAATAAAAAAAACATTAAAACTTTTAAAAAGTAGTTTACTATATCCACATTTTGTAAGAAAAAATGAGATTCGGACATTCTAAATGCATTTTTATTTCTTTTGTTGTTATTTTTAATAACATTTTAGTTTAATTCATGTAGAAAATGATTTTACAACATAGTGCTGTCAAATGATTAATCAAATCCAAAATAAAAGTTTATTTATTTACATAATATATGCTGTGTTATTTATTACGTTTATATTAAAACACACACATACAGTTTACATTTTGAAAGTATTTCCATGTAAATGCATTTATATATTTATTTTCTTATATTTGATATTATATTCAAATACATTTAATATATAAACATAACATATTTCATTAAATATATACATGCATGTGTTTGTATTTATGTATACTTAATAAATATACACAGTACATACAAATATATAAAGAAAAACTTTTATTTTGATGTGATAAATCATGATTAATCCTTTGACAGAACTAGTTTTTATCAAATGTACTACTTCAGAAATAAATATCAAAGACACTGGTGGCTTGCAGTGTAAATGATGTACACTGAAATAAATGCTTACTTACAATTGCGCCAAACCTTGCTCTCATCAAATGTCCACCTTTCAAGTGACAAACTACTGTCAAAATAACCCAAACTTTGTAATAAAGGCATAAAATGAAATCAAGACCATCATTTTTTACAATACAATCTTAAAATGTCAACTCTGTTACCTTGATTTTAAATACTACTAAATATCTGATGTCATTGAAAGCACACTGCAGTTTCTAAATCTCAGTCACAAGACTTATAAAATCAAACTTAATCGTAAAACAGTCAACCCTGTTACCGTTAAACATGTTTCCTTTCAGAGGCATGATTATATCTGAATGAAGATTGTGCTGCATATCACCTTAATAGACTAGGAAACTGATACACAATAAACAACATACTACACATATGCTTCACCACTGTCTTACTTCTCCTGTCCTAGAAGACAGCTCAAACTGCTACTAAACTCAAGTCCACTCGTTAGTCTGGCTCGTAAACAACAAATGAGTCATTTGGATCTGTTGTGTCTGAGCTCCATCCCTCTGCTTTGATAAAACATCATGTATTTTGAGCAGCTCTGTCTTACTACAGTTCATTTAGTGCAGCAACCTTAACATTTACAGTAATTACAAAGCCTCAAGGAAAACAGCCAGGGCAAAAGCGCTGAGTACTGTGGTGATACTATGGTAACTGGCAGGCCTGGTTTGGAGCTCATTATGGTCTGGAGGCCTGAGGCCAAACAAGATTAGATTAGGGTCAAATACAAGAACTTTACTATTATTGTAGGAGGCTAAGTTTTCCATTCATTGTGAACAGTCCCTCTCGGTCTCATATGTTTCAATTAACCTCAGCAAACAGTGCCCAGACTTAATAACAGCATTAGAGGTAGAGCGTGTTTCCTGTAACGGACCGTAACTTCACAATTACTAGAGCCTTCGTGTCTCATGCATCCTGAAGTAAACACTGCTTACATGTGCATTCATGCTTTTGTTTTCTATCCTAAAATACATCCCACAATTCCATGGTTTCACCACTCACGTCCCACAATGAAGTGCTATAAAAACATGTCCTGATTTAGATTTAGTGTGTTTTCAGTATGATAATAAAGATTTAGTAAAGTGTATGCGATATAAAACTAAATGTGATTCACCGAAGAAACTATGAGAAAGCAAAAAAGAGAGACATGTTTCTGTATAAATTATGTGGTGGACTTAAAAATAAATAAATAAATTATTGTTGACTAGCGATAATTTAATAATAATTTATAATCATATTGCCAATTAGCAGATCTTTTCCCTGGTAATAATCCAAAACTACGCTTGTGATTTTAGGAAAATATTTCAGTAATTTAGCTCACATTTCATTTGTCTTATTGAAAAAATACTTTGTTTTTTTAACATCAAAGACCTTTTAAAATTAGAATTTTTGAGCGAATGCTGTATTATTATGATGTATAAATTCTATTATCATTACTGTTGCACACATTTTCACAGTAAAACAAAATAAATCCATAAATAATAAATAAATAATAAAATGATTTATAAAGTGACGAATTAGATACTTTTTTTGAAAAATACTTTTGATACTGTTTTGTTCTTCATAATTAGCAATTAAATAGCCATGACTCAACACAGATGACATATTTCAATATTTTTAGTTGCATTACAGTATCACTCAAAAGTTTGGCATCAGTAAAGCTCTTTAATGCTTTTGAAACTTGACTTTTATTTTTAAGGTTGTATTTATTTGATCAAAGGTATTATACGCTCTAGAAAAGTGTGGGTTCGGACAATATTGGCATGAATCCTTGTGATAATTTTACACTGATAAGGGACAACACAAACTAAGAAAACATACTTTTTTAAATAAGCAGTTTATACACAGAAAATAACCACCATTGGCAGCTATTACAGCTCTGCACGATCTGGGCATCCGAGCGGTCAGTTTATTCAAACATTGAACTTGATATATTACTCCAAGCCTCCTGAAGATGATTCACACTGGTTGGACACTTTTTATGGACATCACGGTCCCATACTGCCATTATTATGTAGTCAAAATGAAAATTATTATAGCTGGTCTTCAATGATAATATTAGTGTACAGTATTTGCACCAAAAAATGATAAGGATTTATGCTGATATCATCCAAAACCACACTTTGCCAGAGGTGTTTCCAAACTTTTGAAGGGCAGTGTAAAATTAATAAAATGAAAAAGACTGGTCTACTGTTTTTAAATATCATTGTATATAAAACATTTATATTAACTGTTATACAAAAAGAGCAGAACTATTTGAAATAGTATATATATTCTGTTGCATTATAACTGCCTTTACTATGGTGTTGAATTATGTAATGTGTTCTTGATAAGTAGAATTATATTTGACTAAGAGCTTGAGAAGTCCAGTCTTACCTGCTGCTGTAAGATTTTCAGTGAAGTCCCATTGAGCCTGTAGTGAATCCAGAGGGTCAACCACAGCTGCTAAACCGTTCCTCCAGTGGCCACAATCTTGAAATGGAGTTCATTTATAACTACATTAATATCTACCAGAACCAGCCACAGTGAATAATCCACATTCATGAAGATCCATAAAACACCTTGCTTTCCAGAGAAATGTGAGGATACCTGAAGCAAGGGATGGGTCTCTGTCGGCAGTTTCTGAAAAGAGCAGCTCCACCACACCGTCCTCTGGGAATCTTGGGTCTTGAATAGAGACAAGAGCAAATGATGACTGAAAGGGATGAAAGGCATGGAAAAAACTACACAGCAATGTGGGAACATCAACACACTCAGGTTCAATGTCAGCCGATGTATCCCTGACTTGTAAGCACATTGGCCACAGCAATGTGACTGTTTAAGCTTCAACATTACAGTTGATTGAGTAAGGATTTCCCATTGCGTAAGAAGCAAAATGAAGTGTTTGTGTAAAGAGTTAACTTGTCCATCTCTTTCTCAGATCTGCTTGGGTCACCGTTTGTCTTGTCTGTCATTATTTACCAAAAACACTCACATGTTTAGTCACGCACACACTCATACACTAGGAAAAACAAACCTCTGCTAAAAATAATGAAATGTTGGCCCCAAAAACTAAGCATTTCCATTACATACAAATATCAAACAGCCGGTCAGTTTGTTTCCATTATAGAACTAACTCACATTATTTCTATAATATAACAAAATACATCAATATGGATACAAAATTGATCACATATATCTGCCATTTTTATGTCATATTTAATATCACAGATGCATTGTATTTTTCCTGTTATTTAATGATATTCAATATAACACAGGGAGTAGCATAACTTAAAATAATTACCTTATTCAATCCACTACCAGCAGGTCATATGGTATTTTTAAAAAGTGTCCTAATATTGTGCTGGAGTCCCCTACAAAAGGGTTAAATGCCTCTAAGGTCAGAAAACTTTTTTTTTCTGTAATTGTAATTTTCTCAGAATATGCATTTAATATTAGAATCATTTTGGAATGATTTTGAAACGGTTTGTTTAAATCATTTCGGATCTTAAGGACTGTAAACCCCTCCCTTCATAAGCCAACTCTGCTCTGATTGGTCAGTTGGCCAAGTCTGCTGTGATTGGTCGCCAGAAATGTATATATATATTTTTTTATTGAACAATTATTAATGTACAAACAAATTGGCAATGTCCGTCGCCACAAATAGATATTTTTCATAAGGCCCGACTTCCTTGAATAAATGAGGATTGCGCGTTTCAAAATTGAAAAGTGTTTTTATATCACTGTATTAATAAAAAAGAAAGTCAAAAGAAACTGACTGTCTTCGGGAAATTTTGGAAGTCATTTTTATTTCATCTTGCATGTAACATCTGATAAATCATGGTTTGCGAGCGGAGCGCTGCTTTGTATACAGCTTTACCAGGGAAACATAGTCTCCACCATGACAGCAGCGCCTCCCGCTGGCAGAGATAGGAACTTTAACAACCGATTCTTCACTTCATCATCTTTAGGCAATAAATACAAACACACTTGCAATCATAGCGCAGATCAAAGCACCTTCTCAACATGATGTATACACTGCCTAGCGGTAGTGTTTGTGGGCAGATTAGACTTTGTTCGCACTTTACCGGCAGTCTGGGATTACGCAAATATGCTACTTAGTGACAGGCAGAAGATTCGAAAACGTAACGACTCGTTAAGACGATTCTGAGTCGACTCTTTCTTTTGAGAAACTTTCGTTATCATGCAAAAACCCATATGACCTGCTCTGTAAACACTATTATGTTTTTAATTTGCTTTATTTAAGTTAAAGGTTTTTTTCTTCCCCCTCCAAATGCAGATATGAATGTTTTTTAAACTTTAAATACTCTGGTCCAAGAAAATCAAGTTTGTTTCTCATATTCACACCAATGTCTAAGCAGAATAAATCACAGGCGTAGTTTATCACATTAACTATGAACATTTTCCAATCACAATCGTCAACCAGAACAATGTATCTATCTGTAAAGATAAAAGAGTTTGCACTAGATACCAAATAAACATGGTTTGGTTTGTTATTTTGCAAATGGAAATACCTTCATAGATTCCTATCCATTGGGACACTTTGGGTGCAATGATTCGGCTAAATACACTTTGTGTACCTTTGTTTGCATGATCAAGGTCTTCCTTCGGCAAGGTAAGTTGTTCTCCACACAGAGAGCCGGTGTGAAACTGTACAGCAAACACGGTCTCGTGGGTCCTCGTGGAATCGGTTTTATGATAACAGACAATCTGTAGAAGAAATGAAGATAATGCAGTGTGCAGTTTTTGTAAGATCAGTGCAGTCTCTGTGTGTGTGTGTAAAAGACAGAGAGACATCTCACCATGAAATCACCTTTGAGCATCTGTGGGGGTTCCAGAGAAAAACACACTCTGTCTGTCTGACCGACGACAACCTGACTGAGAGTTATACACAAGCACTAAATACACACATATTATAAACGCATGGAGAACCATGATACACATACAAAAGCCCTTTTATATTATATTCATCTAAAATCAGGTGACTTACTGCACTCCTGATGTGTAAACTGTCTGTGTATCTTGATACACTCTGATATACAGCTGACACGCTGAAAACAAACAAGCCCAAAGAAAAACTGTTATCTTTTTATAGTGTGCATAACAGAAATCTTCATTAACTATCAACTTAGTCTCAGATTTGTATAAATCACAGCAGAAAAAACCCTGTAAATTTAACATGGATGTCATAGCTTAGATGAAACGGCTTTGAAAGAATTTAATACAGAAATGCTCTTAACAGTATTAATATTAATGCTTACACACACTACCAGTCAGAGGTTCGGAAACAATAAGATTTGTAATATATTTACTAAGATGTTTCTTATGTTCATCAAGGCTGCATTTATTTGGTGACAGGTAATATTGGTAATATTGTGATTTTTTTTTTTACCATTTAAAATAATGGGTTTCTATTTTAATATACTGTAAAATATTGAACAATTTATTTCTGTGATGCAAATCTGTCATTACTTCAGTCTAAAGTGTCACATGACACGTTACAAATAATTTTAATGTTTTTATTATATATACACACACACACACACACATATATATATATATATATATATATATATAACCTTTTAGTCATCAAAGAATCCTGAATAAGTTTAGCAATTTTAATTTTTGTACACACAGCCTTTATTAAAAATATAAATCTTTTCTAAAATATAAATTTAACACATCTGAAGAGAAGGTTTTTGAAAAATAAAAAAAGAAAAAACCTTTACTGACCCCAAACTTTTTAATGGTAGTGTATATTGTTAGAAAGGATTTCTATTTAAAATAAATGCTCTTCTTTTTAATGTTTTATTTATTCAAGAATCCTTAAAAAAAATAAGTATATATATATATATATATATATATATATATTAAGCAGCACAACAGTTTCCAGCACTGATGACAAATCAGCCTTGATGAACATAAGAAACACCTTTAAAAAATATTAAAAATCTTGACTTTTGACTGGTAGTGTATACAATACTTTCATTTGTGTTCCACAGAAGAAAGAAATTAAAGTAAGATTTTTGGGTAGAATTGGAGAACTGAGTGATTCTGAGAAAGATCTGGTTTCTATTAACGTACAAGAAAAATGATTGAGACATTAAAAGGGATAACAAACTTTTTGAAAACTAAAAACACCATTTAATTAAAAAAGTTAAAAGACTGGAAGTACGACATACGGGTATTTTCATCACCTGTAGGGTGGAAGTCAGGAATGGGATGGATATTGATGCCGTGGATGAAGAGCGGAGAGGAGTTAATGCGGATCTGATGGGTAAGGAGTCTGCCAAACACCTGCACATACCTGAAACATCCACAAACACCTCAGTCCATCATACTGACAATAAATCAGCAATATCAATAATCATACAGCATAAAGATGCATCATCCTGGTTTTATTTGGAAATTATGAGCATTTCGTAATCTAAAAGGATTTAGGGGGAAGAAAGAATGCATAAATACGTCCCAATAAACTAGGCCCGTTTCCACCATGAGATTCAGAATTGCAATATAGAGTATTGCTTTTTTCTTGCAATTCTGAGCTTTTATAAACTCAGTATTGCTAGTTAAATTTCACAATTCTTCAAAACTAAGTTTTAAACGTAACCTAAAATTGTTTATATCCCCCAAATTTACATTTTGCAATTCTGTTTTTTTTTTTGTTTCCACCACGGAAGAAAAAAAAGCCTGATTTTTTATCTTAGAACTTATCTTATTTTTTTTTTCTTATATATATGCTTATAAATTTAGTTTCTTACAGTTCTCATTAAATGTCATTTACATTAAATTCGCAAGATATAATGTAAACATAGAACTGCGAGGGGAAAAAAGCCTGTTGTGAAAAGCTTCCAAAGAAAAGTCTTACTGATTCTGAAAGCTAAAAAAAAAAGTGGATTTCTTGACGGTTCTTCATTGATTTAGTGCTTTTCTGGGTGCGCCTCACTATCAGAGAGAATAAATAACTTCTTTATAGTGTTGCCAAAATCAGCTTCTTTGTGTTGTTCCAGCAACAGATCAGAGCAGAGTATTTATGTAGCCATTTTCGAAGCTTTACAATAACTCATCTTCCAAAAAGTGTTTCTAGAGTCAATAAAGATGGGAGAACATAAGGGAAGGAAAATGATAGTGCACTAAACATCAGGGGGAAAATAAAAACTCCTGCTCAGTTCGCACGTGCATGAAGGGTGAGAGGCAGTCTAAAAAATGACTAAAGTGTAAAATGAAGATGTTTCACAGAAAAAGGAAGTGGGAATAATATCAGGACATCCAGATTGCATAGGGGGATTTCCTCTCCTGTGAGTGACCTTCACTCATGACACACTGCTGAGTGACCGACATGACCAACTTCAAGGTGGAAAGCAACAGGAACAAGGGGAAAACGAAAGTTAATGCATAAGCAAATGGGCCTTGCCTTTTCTGCGATGGAGTCATGAGGTTAACCATTTTATCACTGCAGAACTTCTTCATGGAGTACAGATCTAATGCATGTTTCTCACTGAAAGACAGAAAGCACACAGAAGAATGCGTAAACCGAAAATCTTCTTGTTGCAGTGATTTAACATACAGTGCAAGCCACAACATGCAGCCGTTACATCTGCACAATTCACAATGCATTTATATATTTAAACACAGATTTTTGAAATTATGCCAGATGAAGCTATTAAGATTAATATCAGGCATTGTCATGTTACAGCAGAACGTACAGGTTTGCAACAACATAAGGATGAGCAAATGATGAAAAAATCCTACTTTTTGCGTGAACAATGCCTTTGAAGGTCTTGAGAGGAACAGCTCGTCTAAAAATCAATGTTCTGTCATGTTTTTCCAAATGCATATGAATTCATTTGCTCCAAAGTGAGTTTTTAACTTGCAACAATATCACTGGTTTTGGATTCATTGGTCATTGGACTGGATCTGTGAGATTTGTTTAAAAACTGGACGTTGCTTCTGAACTGCATTAGTAGTTTCATTAATTAATGATTTCAGCTTAAATCTGTTCCTTACACATAGCTATCATATGAATTCTGAAGACTTGCAATATATGCATAATCAAAAGGATCATTTCGAGGCTTAAAAAGCACCAATGGCCATTCATTGTAATCACACAGAAACCCACACAGGTTTAGAATGGCATGAGGGTGAGTAAACCGTACCAAAACTGTCATTAAGCAGAGATTGCAATTGTCTTTTCTAAAGACTTTTTTTTACTTGTTAACAATGAATATGATTTGTTGAATAGTACCTGGTGGAAACATTAGACAGCTGGATGTAAGAGGATATTACCACACCCACTTGGTCTTTGCTGCCCTATGAGAGACACAGGAAGAAGTTAACCGACCGTGACATTCCTACAGGACAGAGTCAAAGTCCTTGAGACAAATAATGGACTTTAAACCTCAGCAAATATCTTCAAATCTCACTTTGCAGTGTAGCAGCAGCACGTTTTCAGAGTGTGCCCTGAGCCAGTTGTCCATGTTTTTACACACTGAACACAAGAGATGGAGCGATGGGGCTTGTTGCTCTGGCCATCCCAAATCCAACACCTAACAGTCAGAGAGGCAGTGGCTAGACATTTATTTTCATTCAAAAGTTTGAAAAATTAATAGATTTTTATTTATTTTTTTGTAAGGTTTCATTAAATGGATCAAGTGTGTCAATAAAGACATTGATCATTTTACAAAATTATTTAATTATATATATTATATATCATATAGGAATACATTATATGGGTCAGAACAACAATAGGATATTAAATAAAGATTACGTTTCATAAGATATTTTGCAAATTTCCTACCATAAATATATCAAAACCTTTGAGTAATAAATATGCATTGCTGAGAACTTCATTTGGACACCTTACCCAATTTACCCAATATTTAGATTTACATATTAGTTTATTTAGCAGATTGTAGAAAAAAAAATAGTTCAACTATCCTAACAAACCATAAATCAATGAAAAGCTTATTTATTCAACTTCCAGATGATGAATGCATCTTAATAAATTGCATAAAATGTATAAATATAAATAAATATACAAATTTATATAATATAAATATATTTTAATAATGATAATAATAATATTTAATAATAAATAATAATGTTAATAATAAAATAATAATATTTAACATTATTAATTTTAAACATTATTGGAATATAATATTTAATTGTATAAGAATATTTCACAATATTACTTTTTTTACATACAGTGCTGTGCAAAAGTCTTAGTCCACTAGTATTTTCAGCAACAGAAACGGGTTAAGTGGGTTGTTTCTATCTTTTGCGGTAGCGTGTCAGTTGGAAATATCAGTTTACATTTCCAAACATTATTTTTGTCATTAATTGTAATAATGCAGTGAGATTATTGTCTGAGATCTGATCTGATCATCATCAGTCTGTCTGGAATAGCATGAAGAAACAAAACAAACTGAGACAGACTCAATCCAGAAGAACTGTGCCAACGTCTCCAAGATGCTTTTAAAGAGTCACATGACACACAGTTTAACCTTACCCTGTGATTCATCCTGCTGAGAGCATCACTGTGTTCGGATAAGTTAATGACCTGCATGCAGGAAAATAAAAGATTTGTTCCATGTGACTCCGATAGCAACAGTTACTATCAGTCAACAAACACACACAATGACACCTGATTTGTTTGTTGTTCTTGTCTGCTCACCATGTATCGATCTGCGTGTTTGGACTGCAGCATCTGCGTGATGCTGCGCAGGTTGAGCTGGTACGTCTGCTCTGTGCAGGACTGCTGGAAGGTGATGCCAATGATACACTCCGTAATGTAGTCCAGGTCAAATTCAGACCCCTCCGCCATCACGCTAGTGTCCCTCGTGAGAGGAGATCTGCAGAGGGGATGAGACTGGCTTCACTACAGTATTGTGCAGACACTACAAGTAGGGCTTTGTCTAACACTCGATCACTTACAGTTAGACATGCAGAAAAGTTTGCATCATTTAATGTGCATATACACCAAATGTGACTTTAATATACTGTATGAAATAGTCTGTAGGTTCACTAACACATCATCTACATCAAACGTATTAGTAGTGAATACACTCTTTATGCACACTCACTAGTTTTAACGCATGCAAATTATTATAGTAACACTCCATAAATACATGAAAAATTTCGTTATTTTATGAAAGCCATGTGTGTAGTAGTGTTCTGTTTTGAAAGGACTGAGGGTGGAAATCATATTTTCATAACTTCTGTAATAAAATGGTCATCTCCATTGTTAGGAGGTGATTTTTTTCCCCCCACAAATTGCAACTTGACTGAAAATAACAAGGTAAAGCAATAAATAAATAAACTAAATCATAGTTAACTTGATTTTTCTTCACACATAAGATATCATTAGGTCATTACTGTTAATATGTTTGATAGTTGTATGATGACGTTCAAGGGAGAAAACAATACAATGTATTATTTTAGAAAACATTTCTAATGCTTAAACAAACAAAAATGAAATATGGTCAGTAATATTTATTAAAAAAAGCTTTTTCTATTTAAATTTATTTTAAAATGTAATTTATTCCTGTGATGGCAAAACTGAATATCCAGCATACGCAGTCTTAAAAATAAAAAATTACGGTAAACTGGCAGCTGTGGTTGCTGGAATGGGACCGTAAAAAAAATATGTTAACAACCTTTGAGGTTTTACAGTTTTAAGTTTAATTTACAGTTAAATACAGTAATTTCATTACTAATACAATGTTAATATACCAACCTATTAAAGTATTGCAATCTGCTTTGTAGCTTTGAAATACACTGATAAATGCAGGCGGTGATGAGAAAGTCACATGATGAACCAAAGCTCATCACAAGCAGCTTTTAAATATGAAGATATATAGAAGGAGCTCAGAGTCATTCACACAAACACTAAACACCATCAT
>JAUMHR010000079.1:6637103-6651460 GCA_032361145.1 Enteromius fasciolatus
TATGAATGGCACGGTACGGTATTTATTGAATTATTTACAGAAAAAACAAAACTATTGAAGAGACTCAAAAAAAGTGGCAGAAGTGTTTATTAAACCGTTTACATGAAGACTGAACATATCAGTGGCACACATCAGCCATCTATCTGTAAACTTTGAAACAGGAACTTCGCCTGAGCAAACTTTTCTCAGAAGACCTATTGTTTTATCGAGTCTTGTGACCACGGTATTAACGAAAAAAATAGCTTTTGCGGTACGATGGTATTTACAATACCGTTACATCCCTTCTACTTAAGGTCGTGTAGTAATTAAAGGAATAGTTCACCCAAATATGAAAATTACGGTGTATTTTACTCACTCCCAAGCCATCCTAGGTGTATGAGACTTTTTTTTTTTTTTTTTTCTTTTCTTCATTTTTAGATCTGTAAGATATATGCACAAGTGATGTAAAAGTAACCTATACGCCTTCGGGGGGTTATCGTATGTCCTCTGAAGCAGATCGATGGCTCACTCTACTTATGATACAAGTTGCGTCATACGTCTAATCATAGGTCAGCCAAAACATTTTTGTTACAACATGCACATTTGATAACCTCCCGAAGGCGTAGGTTAGGTTTACATCTCAGTACTTGTGGATATATTCAATTTATGGAGCTTCAAAATAATGGCCGCTGTCCGCCAGCATTACCAAGCGTGGAAGAGCCAGGATACATTTTTAAAAAATGCTGTAATTTTAATTTTTGGGTTAACTATTCCTTTAAGGTCTGCGGTTAAACAGCTTTAAAAAATAAACAAATACTTTGGTGTTTATATAGATTGAAAAAAATATAAAAATTATAGTTTGTGCTGGGGGTATGTAAACCTTTTAGAAAAGGAATGAGAAAATGATTTAAAAAGTTGTGTAGCTTCTGGATAGAAAAGTTTGATTTCTCTTAAAAAAAAAAAAAAAAAAAGGATTCTGCAGGGGGTGTGTAAACATTTTAGAAAGGGTATATGAAAAGAAAGTGTCATAGATTCTCCGTGACTCTGTCTAAAACAAGAAGATAATTATAGGATCTTCATATTATTAGCCTTTCTTTCATTCTTTTTTGGATGAGATTCATTTTATAGTAGTTCCTCATGTCAGCTCCTGATGAGGGCAGCAGAGCCCTTGAGGGGAAAAGTGAGAATTAAATGTTGTAATTGTCCGTGAAATTAAAGGGTTTGGTTTGCATTAAACGTGTATGTTTTATCATTTCTAATTTTTTATTTTGGTTTTTCTTGCCTATTCTCCATCTTCTCCTGTGGACGAATTCTTGGTAAGAGCTCTGAGCCTCACACGTTTTCCTCTGGTGTGTGTATATCAGGTCACACACGTGTGCTATGCTGTGCTGTTAACCCTTTAATGGGCGTGAAGCGTTTGGTCCCTTCTCAGATCATATGCTCCCAGTAGATCCCGTACCCCCGCGTGATCCCTTTGCTGCACTCTTCTCTTGGGTGGGCCTAACACCAAACCCCTGAGACTCAAACACTAACACACCTGTTTAAACCAGCAACCTCCTCCTTTTAACTCAATGAACATATTGCACCTGAGGGAAGATGCATCGAACAGCGGTCTTGGCACACCTGAATAAGTTGAGTTGGTCGGTATGACTTTAAAGTCTTTGCTCTGAATTCATGAAATCTAAACTGTACAAAAACATGCTAAAATGCATAATCCTGTTTTTATTGTGTCAGTTATTTTAGCATTGTTCATAATATAATTAATATTATGAATGAGGAAATAAATTGTAATAAAATAAAATAATTGCATTATTTAATTTTAGATTTTAAGTAAGCTTTATTCTTATAGATTTTAGTTTTTACTGTTCGTATTAATTTTGAGTTACCTTTTCAATGTGTAATTGTTTTGAAAGTAAACCTGCCCTTTAGCCCTCATATCTAAACTATGATTCCAGTTTCCAGCTGGTAGAGACCGTCCCATCCACAATCTCCAAACTCACGTTCAGTGCTCTGATTGTTTTTCACAATCCGGTGCATTTTGAGTAAAACACAGGACGTTGCGGTCTAAATTTATCATACATCATTTCCCTAAAAAGTGTCACTTTACGGAAGGAGGAGGGGTTGTGAATGGTCTTTCAAGTAGATTTGAAAGCATTGGTTTGCTGTGTGTGTGTTCTGTACTCACCCTGACCAATACACTTCTCCAGAAACATTATTTTTTACCTGGTACAAGTAGTTTGTGTATTTTCTGGATGTCTCTCTCAAGGGCGATGTATGTTACAGTTTGTTCACTATATGTAACTTTCCAGTCTACTTTATTGTGCTACATTTAGTAGATAGCTTTTTCACACAGCGGGAGATGCTAACAGAACGTGCCCATGTCTAAGCTAATCATGAAAATGGGATTTTAGAACAATGCTCATTTGCTTTCTTATCCCTTAAAATCTTATCCCCAAAATTACAATAGTTTAAATAATTTTCTTATGCCTTAAAATAGTGTAACTCTACACCCTTGCCTCAGGCTCACCAGGATGTAGATGAGTTTATTTCTTCATCTGAACAGACATTACATCACTCGCTCACCATTGCATCCTCTGCAGTGAATGGGTGCCGTCAGAACGAGGGACCTAACAGCTGATAAAAACATCACAATAATCCACAAGTAATCTATATGACTCCGGTCCATCAAAAACCTGCTTGTTTGTAATAACCAAATCTTTCATCGAGATTTGTTTAAAACATCAATCCGTTGCTTATGTTTTGTCTGAATCAGTCTATTAAGGAGTATTTCCAACCAAGAACCATCCAGAAATATATGTCTGTACAAATATATTTTGGATGGTTTCAAATGTAAAAGATGGTTCTGTATTACAAACACACAGCTGCATTAATTGATAGACTGGAGTCATGTGGATAATGTTTTTATCGGCTGTTTGAACTCTCATTTTGACGGCACCCATTCACTCCAGAGGATTCAATGGTGAGCAAGTAATGAAATGCTAAATTTCTCCAAATCTGTTCTGATGAAGAAACAAACTGATCCGTATCTTGGATGGCCTTATGGGGGAGTACAGTTTTACCAAGTTTGGGTACCGAAACCCGGTACCATTATAGCACCGGACCTAAGTAACCGCTATGTACCAAACCGAATCAAAACGTGGATTTCGGTGCCTCATTTCGGTTCCGTGCCTAAACGACAAACCCAATAAATCTATGGCATTAATAAGCGAGCGCACCACTGATGCTAACGCGCGCAGTAACAGTTGTACAGTATAAGTATCGATTCAGGCACCGTTTAGGCACCGGAACCGTTTTAAAAGTATCGATTTGTCACCGGTATCGAAAAAACCCTAAACGATACCCAACCCTAGTTTGAGTGCGCTCTTCCTTGTTTACAATCGATCTTCTGGTGTATTTTAGCTCCAGGTGAGATTCTAGAAAAGCATTGCAACTATCAGTATCTAAAATAAACGGAGCTTTTTCACAAACACAAGAGCAAATGATATGTCTGTGCGGATCACAGGTGCATCTGCAGGGGTTTGGGGTGGGTTGTGTTTTGGTTATGGATGCGTTATGCTTCTGTGGTTCCTGTCAGCGAGCTTTAACCAGACTGCCTGTCTCTTCTCCTCTCAGACCGCACGGTCAAAGCGAGCGTTCCCTGGTACTCTGACTGGAAAGAAACACTCACCCAGCTGAGCTCGTCCAAGTACTACACAGGTATTCCCTTCCTTGCCCTGCTGGGAGTGTGTGAGAGGGCTCAGTCGCCTTCTCCACGGCATTTCCCGGCCCGGCTAGCTCCGTAGCAGAACTGTCACTAAATCTCCTTTCCTCTTTCCAATCCAGCTTCCTCCGCTTTCTCAGGATGTTGGTGGTGGTTCTTTAGCTTTGTGTGTTTGAGACTCATTGTGCTAAACTCTCAGTGGTAGACGTGTTCATAGCTTTGTCAAATTGTCTCTTCAGTCACTGTACCTCCAAATAGTTAGTGTTCCAATTGATCAGTTTTGACTGAAATTAAAGTGTAATTGTTTTGGGTTGAGGTTATTTGTGAGATTTCTAGTACAATGAGTCATTTTACCCTTTCAGTCAGAGTGTGTCTCACTTAATAGTCTAGTTTCTTTTCCTCTGTAGATCCATCATTCCTTCTGCTGTGAAGTACAGATTGACTTTACATGCACTTTTTCTGTATTTAAGCTGTATTCATTTTCATGTAGTTCATCAGTTTGCTTTAATGTGAAATATTGTTTTCTCTGTTAAATTTACAGCAAAAAAAAAGGTGTGTATCCAGTATTGTGGTTTGCGTATTTGTGCTCATATATAGAAATGCACAGGGTCAATAAACATTAACTAAATTACAAAATACAACAAAACGCCTTGATGTATATTACTGATGACAGTAAAAATAAGCTAAATTATTGAAATAAAATATATTTGTGTGTTTTGTGTCACCCAGTAACTTCTGGTATTGTGCTGTTACTGTTTTAACATAAAGTTTATGGTAATTGAAAGATTTACTTCCAAAAACCATTAATATGAAGTAACATATAACGCAGTAATAAACCACATTTTAAGTTTCAAATTACTGCTTATGGCAAGATATCTATTACAAAAAAAAAATATATATATATATATATATATATGTGTGTGTGTGTGTGTGTAATTTATTTTTTATTTCTGTAGGATACAGTATTAAGTGTTTAAAACATTGCATTGGTACACAAGGTGGTTATACATTTTTCAATTTGTTTTATTATTCATTTATTATGGATGTTCAAAACACTTTTTTAAAAATGCCTGGCACCTTGTCTGAGTAGGAGTTTGTTTTTATTTTTTTTGTTTTTGAGACATTAATCAGGCACTTTTTTAATAGATATTCTTAATCACTTCATATTATGAATTATAGAGGTCAGGGGGACTTACAATTAATAATTGGAATTATGATTAAAAATGATTAGCAGTTTTAACATCATTACTGCAGGGGGTATGTTTCCTACAATCTTCATTTTCCAAAAAGAGTATTAACGGGTACATTTCAGCAGAATATTTTAATGTACCTCCTAAATTAAAAACAAAAAACACATTAAGGACAGTGTACTAGTTTATGATCAATTAAGCTTGTTTTAAGTGATACCATAGTCCTTGCAGTGTAACTATCTGTATGAAACATTTAATATGGTTCATCAAAAAAAATTAGCACAATTAAAAGTTAAAGTAAATAAATTTTTCACTAGAATGTTGCCATTGTAATCAGTCACTTCAAGCAAGTGATGCGCTTCATTGATTTTACTGATTTTGTTGTTTTGTGTAGATATGGTGTAAGCTCTTCCCTCTCTGTAATGATTCAGATAAAGAGTTGAACATGAAGTGCATCGTACCGTGTGCTTCTGAGGGGTTCATTGATTGAGACCAGATGTCAAGGAACTCCTCTAATGAAGCGGGAGTACTGTATAAAAACCAGCGCATCCTCATCTTCCCCTCCTTGCTGGATATAATAAAAATAGGAAAATTTATCATGAATACTAATGTTTCAGCCTATTTTGAACATGTTTATTTTTTTCAAAAAAAAGAAAAGTGTTCAGTTTGATTTAAATCTAAAGACAGTAGACTCCTGACCATGGTCTTTATGCTTTATATTTGCAAGATAAGAGCTGTTATGTGCCACCTTTTTTTCTGAAGAACTGTATTTACATTTAATTAAACGATTGGGAAATTATTAGATTGTTGGTTTTCAAGCATTTTTTAATTTTGTGTCTCGCTGTAAAATATGTGATCTCTTATTTCTGGCATTTCTTGGGGTTTTTTGTGTTCGTCTTGGCTTTCATAATGTGCTTCTCTCCTCTTCCTCCCGGAGGGCTGGTCACACGGCCTGTAATAATCTTGTTCCTGAACAAGACAATATTTCTTTGTGTTTATCTTACAGCAACAACACCATGGTTTGAGACCTATCGGGAGAACTTCCTGCAGTCCATGCCAGCCTCAGAGCACGAGTTCCTCAACCACTACCTGGCCTGTATCCTTTCTTTGCTATTAACTCATTTCTTTATGTGTTTATATTTGTTTCTTTCTTTAACCACAAAATTTGAACCATATATAATATCCAGCTGCTAGAAAATGTCACAAACTATCTATAGTTTCTATAGTAAATGGTAAATATAAAAAATAATCCACATTTCACATTATTGTAATATGATTACATACCCCAAACGTCTGGTGAGCAAAATATGAAAAATCAAACTTTCTTTTTCCCAGTCTGGCTAAATCTTTCATTCAACTGGTCTTAAAAAAGATTTAGTTGTGTCCATCTGTGTTCTGTGAGATCTCCTGAGCTCGACTGCAGGTATGTTGGTGGTGTCGTCCTGTGAGGCGGTGCCGACAGACCAGTTTCTCAAGCTGTCGCAGGAACAGCACCGAATCCAGCACAGTGGGGAATACACTCATCCCAAATGGTTCATCCCCAACACGCTCAAATATTATGTCCTGCTCCATGATATCAGTGAAGGAGACGAGCAGAGGTGTGTGTGTCTTTACTGCTTGTTTCCTCGGTTCTGTTTTGTTTTTACACAGTCAACAGTCAGGCATGCCACATACTGTATAACAGTTAACCCCAAATATACGAATGCTGTTATTTTTCATTCAGCCTCATGTCATCCCAAACCTGCAACATGCGTTTCTACTTAGAAAATTTTGAAAAGTACTATAAAAATAGTCCGTAGGGGTTGTTATTCACTCAAAGTCCTCCCTTCCAGTGAGTTCATAAAAAAATATGGAGATGAGTCACTAAAAACTTCTTTAGAAAGGAGATAAATGCAATGCTTGGAAAATTATTGACTATTTTTAGTGCTTTTGAACAATTAAACGTTTTCGTTTGCATAATATATGTGTGTTAAATATTTACATATATATATATATATATATATATGTATGTGTACATTATAAATATGCGCAGTACACACACACACACATGTAAACAAAAACCTTTGTGTTGGATGCAATTAAACGTTTGACATCACTACTTTTTTTTTTTAATTTCTTAAGACAATTCTGGAATTTTAGTATTGCAGTGAATGGGTGCCGTCAGGATGAGAGTTTATAAAAACATTGCACTGATCCACAATTCAATTTCTGTGGCTAACATCTTGTGAAGTAAACAGCTGTGTTTAAAACAAATCCACATTTAAGCCTTTTTTGTCTTCATGTGGGAAGACAACAGGGGCTGGATTTTTTTCCCTCTGGATCAAGCATTATTATGGACTGTGGACTTCTGTACTTTGTCTAAAAGTGAAATCAGGGTGAATAAAAAATATTTGTGCTAACGTTTTGTTCTTTAATTACTTTCATGTGTTTTTTTTCGTGTGCGTTTACATAGAGCATGTACATGAGCATGCGTTGACTCACAATTCGTAACCTTTACAGGAAAACAATCAATTAAGCTGCTTTTAGAAGGTAGCTGATGTCTGGAAGTTTCATGAATTAATGTCCAGCACCTAGTGAATCATAACTGCATTAAATGCAGTTCAAAGCTTTTGATATTCCAACTGCTCGTTCTGATTCTGCAATTAAACGAATAGAGCTGATTAACACTGCGATCGTGTATCCAACACTGCCTCGGGGATTAAAGCTGAAGTGATGTCAGGAGAAATGATTTCTGCTTCTCCTTTGTAATTGAATGCATTTAATTAGAGAAAGTGTTACGAGTAGAACAGAAATGAATCTTAAAAGCAACATGAACAGCATTTGCAAAGCTTTTTTTCCCTTTTGGACATCATCTGAATGCTTGCTTTTCTTTCCGCTTCCTCAGAGAGTTCTCTGCTTGTAGATAAGTTGCCAATCTCAGTAATCGTGTGCTGCCTGCAGCCTCAAGGTCTGATGAATAGAAGATAAGCTGACTGTGGGGAGAAAGATCAGGCTGTCATATATATTTATGTGTATATATATGTCTGTCTCTGTGTCTCTCAGGGCGGACTCTGTGTACGAGGATATGAAACAGCGCTATGGTACACAGGGCTGCTATCTGCTGAAGATAAACTCCAGGAGTGGTAGCACTGGTGCGGACGAACAGATGCCAGACCCCTGGAGTCAGTACTTACACAAGACCAGCATACACAACCCTGTGAGTGCCACAACTTCAGGCTCTGAACATGCATCTCATACACTTTATCGGCATAAGGTCCATGTAGCGGCTTGTTCTTTAAAAATTAAAGATATAGTTCACCCAAAAATTATAATTCTGTCATCATTCTTTGTTCTGGCGAACACAAAGGAAGATATTAAAACAACAACATTGTAACCAGGCTGTTTTGGTCACATAGTAGGAAAGAAAAATACTATAGAAGTCAAAAGTGACTTGAAAAACAGCCTGGGTGCAAATGTTTTTCACAACTATTTTATTGTAATATGAAAATATGGTAATGGTTCTCTCACAATACTTAAAGGTAAAATGCAGGTAAAAACAGTATTTCATTTGACATTTTTCTATAATTTTTTTAAGATAAGTTGCTTTTTGTTGACTCGGAGATTATAATGTTAAACTAACACTTAAAATTATATTAAAATAATACTTTTTTGCAAATATTTCCTCCGTTATTTTTACATTTATCACAAAACAACATTTAAAAAAATAATAACATCTAAGTTAGCTGGTTTTACTTAAGTAGTACATGTTTGTTATCGCTGAATCAACATAAATACATTAAGTTAAACCAACAAAACTGAATTCTGTGTTTTAAGATGGGTATAAAATAAGTTTAAGGTAACAATAGCAGGAAACACACACACAGATATATATATAGCACAATACTGAATGTGAATTATTTTGTAAAACTAAAAAAGTGATTTGTCTTGTCTAACATGCATTTGCCTTATGGAATTAGGGCTGGGCGATAAAACAAAAACGATATGTATCGCGATAGGAACGTGATCGATATCAATAAAAAATGTGTTCGATACAACAATCTTTTTTATTCTTCGTCGGAAGAAAACAGAGGTCCCTCTAGAGTACAGCCGTATTCAACCAACAACATCTGCAGCACCGCACACGCAGCAGACCGCCGTGGAGAGGTACTCCGCGTCAGTGCCTTATGATAAAGAAACGAAATGGTGCAAAGATATAACGGAGGCAGTGGTGTTATGTTTACATTATTTGAGTTTTCCATGGTTGCTGACATTTCTGTTTTAATAACTGAGGGGAGTATGATCAGAGGAAGGTTAAGTTTAAAATAAAATATTTTTTAAATGTAATATACTTATTTTTCTCCAGGTCCTTATTTTAAATGGGTTATAAAAATATCAATAATTATTGATGTCGACCGATATGAAACACTGATATCGTGATACAGTTTTCAGCCATATCGCCCAGCCCTATATGCAATTACTGTGTTGTATCACTGTTAGATTCCTCTGAATTTGTAAAATGAATTGCATCGGCTAAATTAAATGTCCATGCTGGGCTTTTATAGGAGCTATATGAAGAATCTGCAGTGAGTAATGCGGTTGAAAACAACATCGGCGCTGAAGAAGATGGTTTTGAGCCATCCATTAGAGGTTAGTCCAGCACAGTTGAACCCCATTATCAGGGATTTTGGTTATAAGCCTCACATTTATGATATTGATTGAATGATAGTCTAATGTTAATTAGATGTTCCTCTCGTGTTTGCAGACGGCGTCTCAGACACTCATCCTCTGCAGCTGGACCAGCCCACTGATGCTGGTTACCCTAGCAACAACACCAGTCAGTCTGTAAACAATGTAGATGTGACACGGCCTCACAAACAGGCCAGCGTGACCTCTCACACCGCCCCAACCCCTCGAGGAACCTGCCTGACCTTGAACGATCACGACCACATCCGGCAGTTTATCCAGGAGTTCACCTTCAGGGGATTACTGCCGCACATTGAGAAGAACATACGCCAGCTAAATGACCAGGTATATAAACGCAAACCAGCCATGTGCCTTATCCAATACAAATATTTATTTCCTGTTACCTGTGTATTCTGTTTGTTGGGTTTTTTGTGATTATGCCAAGTTTGATTTTTAATTTATTTTATTCAATATTTTATTTAATTTTATATAATTTTATTTGTATTCTCAGCTAGGCTGCATTTATTTAATAAAATGCTAAAACTGTAATATTTTAAAATATTATTACAACTTTAAATATTTTTTTGTAAATGTAGTCATATTTATTTATTTATTTATTTTTTTTTTACAATAATTACTCTAGTCCTTAGTGCCATATTTGTTTTCCATGTTAAAAACATTTGCTTAATTTGAAATTTGCTTAAAGAAATTGAAAGAGCAGCATATAGAAGCCTACATTAACATTAACCCTGCATCACTTTTATTCAGTTGAGTGCATACTTTCTAAATAAAAGTATCGGTTTCTAAGGAATATTATTATATTATTATTAAACATTATATACTGCTTTAAAAAAAAATAAAATAATATATATATATGTGTGTGTGTGTGTATATATATTATATATAAAATCAAATGAAGAAAATAAAGAAATAAAATTCTACTTATGTTGAATTTTTTAAAGTTATTTATTTATTTACATACTTGTTTATTGATTTCCAGGTACTACTATGCTGATCTTTTCCATCTGCATTGTTAAAATAAACAGAGCAAAGAAATAATAATAATAATAATAAAAAAGGTGGAACAAAGGTGGCCCTTTTTAAATTGTACTGTACATATTTATTCTGTAACATCTTATACATTAAAATCACTCAAATAGTAATGTTTTCCTTAATATTGGCACCGATATCTCATTATTTTTGTTTACCCCCTCACAGGCATAACTTTATCATTTATCTTATTGGCTGTATAGTTTTTCATTTCTTTTCTATCGTTTTGTTATAGATTTATTTGCTGTTTTCTTATTTTTAATATGCTTATCTTCCCTGCGTTCATACATAATAAAGCAGTTTTCATTTTTTCAGAATAATCTTTTTAATATACTTAAATTACCCAAGAGTCAAGGGTATATTAATATGAATTTTCTTAGCTTTTGACAGTAATGCAAATATATGTGTGTGTATATATATCTCTAAAACTTGTTTTGCACAGCTTTTGAACTTCTCTTTCCTGTTGTTTTCTTCATCTTTATTTATTTCTCATTCCAGCTTGTCTCAAGAAAAGGTCTGAGCCGATCTCTGTTCTCGGCCACTAAGAAGTTGTTCGGTGGAGGGAAAGTCCCAGAGAAGAGTATTGCTGAACTAAAGAACACTGCAGGGCTGCTGTAAGTCACTTGGAAGTACAACTAAAATAGTTTTTGTTGTTCTCATCTGACCCCTGACCTCTGTGATATCAGCTACCCCTCGGAGGCTCCAGAGCTTCAGATCAGGAAGATGGCGGACCTCTGCTTCCTCGTTCAGCACTATGAGCTGGCCTACAGCTGCTACCACACTGCCAAGAAGGACTTCCTGTCTGACCAGGCCATGCTGTATGCTGCTGGAGCGCTGGTGAGATGCTCACCGCAGTCATAGAGATTAGCTCTGTTTCTGTGGGTTATCAGAGTAATACTGTCTCTGTCTCTGCAGGAGATGGCTGCAGTCGCTGCCTTTCTGCAGAGTGGGGCTCCCAGACCGTACCCTGCACACTACATGGACACGGCCATTCAGACCTACAGAGACGTGTGCAAGTAAGAACATGCGTTCACTTGCATTTAGTTTTGTCGCATGTTACTGCTTAGTTGATTCATATGAAATTCTTTTATTCCCACCCCTATTTAATGTTTTACATTTTAAATGTAAAATATTTAAAAACTAAATTAAATTAAATCTAATGTTTTTTTTTAATTAAGATACAACTTTAGTTATTTTTTGTTCTAGTAATTCATTAGGGCTTCATACTAAATCAGTGTTTCATACTACATTTCAAAAAAGGTTAGTTCTTTACTGTTTTTATTAGTATTTGATATCAATAATTGAATAAATTTAAGTTAGTTTTAGTTATTTCTTTCTGTTTTAGCATCATTTTTTGTTTGAATGTTTTTCTCTTTTATTTTTAATAATTAAATTACATTTGTTTTGGGTTTTTGGATATCATTATATGTGGCTTTTAAAAATGCATTTAATTTTATTAAATAAATAGGCTAAAGATCTTTAGGTCTAACGTTGCTTTATGTGCTTTTAAAAATTTTGTTTTATTTTTATTGTATTATCATTATTTTCATTTTATTAAATAAACGTATAAAGAAGCATTTTTATATTTGTTTTGTTTTTTCAGACTGGACTGGGCATTTTTTCAGACTGTAATTTTATTATTAAATCAATCCATCCAAAATAAAAGTTTTTGTGTACATGATATATTAGTTTGCTCTGTGTATATTTATTATGACACACAGAAAAATGTATACATTTTGGATAAATCTCATATCTAAATATATATTATATATTAATATAAACATTTTAAGATATATATACTGTATGTGTGTGTGCCTCATATGCAAAATAAAACAAAACAAAACATCAGAACATTATACATTGTTATTATGCATAGTCCTATACATTATTACTTTACAATAAATAAAATACATTGTAGCGGCTGCTTCTGTTTTTAGGTCAGACATCAGTTTATGGTTCTTGATGGATCATTCAGATTTTGTTGGAAACCTGCATGCATATAGTGTATTGTTTTTTATGTTTGTGTTACAGAAACATGCTATTGGCTGAGCGGTGCTGTCTTTTAAGTGCTGAGATTTTGAAGAGTCAGACCAAATACTCAGATGCTGCCACACTTCTGATCAAGATGACCAGTGAGGTGAGCTCAGGACCCAGCTTGACAGCCTTTCTGAATCGCATCGAAATGACTAAACCGTTTCAGAAGCGTGTAATCTCAAACAGGTGTTCCTGTTTCCAACTCCCATTTTTGGCTAGGCCAGTTGCCAATTCGCATCACTTCCTCTTTCCCTCTCTGATAGGACTCAGACCTGCGAAGCGCACTCTTATTGGAGCAGGCAGCTCATTGCTTCATTAATATGCGCAGCCCCATGGTGAGGAAGTTTGCCTTTCACATGATATTGGCTGGTCATCGTTTCAGCAAAGCTGGACAGGTATGACAACAGACACAAGAAACACTTTCCTAAAATATACACACCTGTTTTTATCAGCATGAGTAATAAAACATGTCTTCAGGGATATTCAGACTTTGTCTTTGACAGTGTAAGATGTTGACACTGAATATCATATTATGTTATTTGTATCAAACGTTTTTATATTATATTAAGACTTTCTTTAAAGCAAAAACAATTATATTGTGATGCATATTGTTACCATGAAATAAAACGACTCATATCGCCCACCCCCAGTAAACACACATCCTCTTGCTCTATAATGTTTGATTGACTCCTCTAAGTTTGCTGCTTATTGCAGTGAATAAATCAAAAGCTTGCAAGGCACTGGCTCTGAAGTGATTAGAAAAAGCTGTTTACAGAGTCAGACGAGGACAGGCTGTAAATTTTCACCTGGAAGTTAATGCCGCTTTAACAGCTGTGAAGGCTATTGCCGTCGCAGTAACATGAAGTGCTCTCAAGGATGCAGATGCATTCTTTTAATGTGTCAGTCAGTTCACGCTGTCTCTCTTCCTGTTACAGAAAAGACATGCATTGAGGTGCTACTGCCAGGCTTTGCAGGTGTATAAAGGTAAAGGTTGGACACTGGCTGAAGATCACATCAACTTCACCATCGGTCGGCAGTCCTTCACTCTGCGGCAGCCAGAGAACGCAGTGGCCGCCTTCCGGCACATTCTCATCAATGACAGCAAACAGTCGGCTGTACAGCAGGCTGCTTTCCTCAGGGAATACCTCTATGTGTACAAGGTTAGCAACATCCCATTACTTGCCACTTAAGGTTCATTCACACCAGGAACGATAACTATATTAGTGTCCACACCAGAAAAAAAATGAGGGTTACGCCACATCCACCAAAGAGTCTAAAGGTCCTGACATATTTCACACAAACTTCTATTTGTTCTTCGTTTGAGGGCAAAACGAGGCTTGAAAAGGCTGAGTGAACTTTCTGACACCCCCGCGTCGCTGTAGGTGGGGTTTGCTCACAGGTAGCCTATTAGTTTAATAAAAACAAAGGTTTATTTATTGTATACCCTTTAAATTCACAGCAGCAGTTTTTATTTCCTTGCTAGTTGCTACTTTTCCTTTCATTCTTTTCATGGCTTTGGAAAACTTGCATCTGATGTTTCTCTACGTCGCTTTTTGGGTCGTTGACAAGCTTCATTGTTATTTCTTTTGTAGGAATGAATTGATTTAAGCTTGTAGAGTTTCTCCGCGAGCGATCGTACAGGTGCGGATATATCTCTGGCAGCTCAGCTATGTATATAGTGACTTGGAGATGTTGCTCAATCAGCTGAATGAGAAGACAAA
>JAUMHR010000079.1:6678468-6701037 GCA_032361145.1 Enteromius fasciolatus
TTTCGAATGCTATGAATTCGGACATACTACTCACCTCGCATGCTGTTTTTCGCGTACTATATAGTAGGGAAGTAAGCGATTTCGGACCCAGCACATTATCAGCGTGGATTCGCTCAGCTCGTCAGTGAACAACGGCTGAGTGTAGTATATACGGCTCAATGTGAAATCACGCACATGATGGCATTTACCGCTGATTATAGGACCGTGTTTACTTCCAGATCGACCGATTGGGATTGGGACATCCCTACCCTATTCAGAACATTAGAAACGCTAGTTGGTGCTCCAGTATAATCAGTCCGCCGAAACTCATCCAGTGAGAAACGTTCCGCGGTGCAAAAATAAGTGCAATTAAAATGCGTTAAAATTTAACGCATTATTTTTGTGTAATTAATTAATCTAAATTAATGCGTTAAAGTCCCGGCCCTACTTTAAAGATATCAGTATAGTTTTATTTCCACACCACAGCTATAACGATAAAGACACAGAGAAACAATATAGTTGGAATCATTTTCAGAATAAGCTGATGAACAATAGAAACACTTACAGCCAATCACAATCCATCCTGTTGTCACAAGCTCGAGATTTTAAAGCCAATGCCATTCATAACCCTAACAAACCGTATTAGTCACATTTTTTTAAAATGCAAGTTGAACATCTTATTTTGCATAACTCATTCATTTCTTTTTTTTATTGACCTTGTGATATTTAAAGTAATTGTTTCTTTTATTTTAATTTTATGATAGTACAGTAAAGGAACAAAATCTCACCGTGCAACATCCAGGGTTGCAAAGGAGTGGAAAATTCCCGGTAAATTTCTGGAAATTTTCCAAAAATTCCTGGAAAGTTTCCAAAATTTCAGGAATATTTCCAACATTTGCTGGAAATTTTCCACCTTTTTGCAACCCTAGCAACAACACTGCCATATATGCCAGGAAATTGAACCAATAGCATGATGAGATGAATTAGCCCATCCTTATTTGTGCTTCAGGACAAAATGACTTAAAGTTTGCTGCACACCAGTATGGGATTAACAGAAGTTATGAGACACGTTGATCAAAGTAATATCCAGATGAAAGTCAAGAGCGCTGTATTTTACATCACAAAGCTGAATAATCAATTGTGTCTGGCTTGAAAACTTTGTTACGAGCTCACGAGGAGGCACAAGTACTGATGCTTACTATTACATATTTCAACTGAAGACCTGCTTATTTCAGGTTTGCTTTTGTGAAGGATGCTATTTCAATTAGACCTACACCTGAAGATGTGATGTTCCTGACATTATTTTCCTTCTCTTTTCTAGTTTATGTATGGTTCCGGTCACCCTGACGTTGTCTAACTGCTCCTTGGCTCTGGTAGACGTCATTGTTGATCTGCGGCATAAAACAACCAGGTGCTGCTCGCTTTTTCCTGATCTTCAAAATATGTAGGATAACCTTGCAAGCCGTCTCACACTCTCGTTGTCTATCTTTGCAGCCCCGAGTCACTGGAAGTGCATGGTTCTTTTAGCTGGCTGGGCCAGACCCAATACAAGTTGCAGCTCCAGGCTCAAGAGGTGCACAGGCTTTCCTTAAAAGCTTGTTTCTTCCAGGCCGGAGTTTATAATTTGGGCACACCCCGTGTCTTCGCCAAGTTGGCACAGACCAGCGCTATGTGTGAGACCAGCCAGCAGAGCGCCATGCCTGCCCTCATCATCATCAACAGCGTTTGAGTAACTCCGCAACGTCGATCCCAACCTTCCTGCAAAGTTCTTGGCCCACCTAAATAAATAAAAATAGACCGGACTCCAAGATTTTTCTACATGTTGCTAAAACGAAACTTAATTGAGAGAGATAAGTAATTAAAAAGACTTGAACACGCATTAACACTGCATCTGATGTGCTTGTACGGTCTGCAACGGTGAGCTAAACACAAACAGACTTTAGATGTTTTGTCTTAAATGCACCTGAAGTGTGACTGGATCCCCCCCCCCGTATGTTTAATTTATCTCTCATGTCAGCCATGTATCTTTTGAAGATTTTTGCTTTTGTTTTATGAAATATTTTTGTTTTTAGAACTAATTTTTCAAGATCCCAAACATGTGGTAATGTAAATGGCTATGCATCTCTGAACCCGAAGATGAAACCCAACACTGTAACCTGATGAGCTGCAGTAGATATCATTGCAGCTGTTGAAAGGACAAACTATTCTGCCTTCTTCAGTCAGCCTGCAAATGAGGTGTGACGTGGAAGTTCGGTGAAGTCCAACGCGTCCTTCTTAATGTCCGTGACCCAGTGAGGAAATGGCAGAATCCATGTCGCCCAGTCAAACAGCATAGACTTTTAAGGACCTGTCAGGAGGGGTGGAAGTCAGTCTGAGGGCATATTTTTGTTTGTGCATCTTTGCGTGGGTTTTCTCTGCAAATTTTTAATTTTCTACAAACCAATCATTTTCTCCCATCACCCCAGCTCTCATTCTGTCATCTCCACTACTTTGATCAAACTGTTATTTAAATGTATCTACATGACTGCTTTTCTGGAAAAAAATGATGTATTATATTTATAACAAATTACTGTACATAGAATAAAATGTAACCAATAACCAAGAACCTGTTTGTCTGTCTGCCTTCTTAGGTGTTCGGTTTATTTTAGAAATGTTATTTGCTGTATTGATTGATCAAGTACCATCTACCAATCACAACACACAATTTTGTTCTCTAATATGCGTTCCCTGGGAAGCATGTAATTGAACATGCTGTGGTAAATGATGGATGCGAAGCTTGTTTTTAATAACAGTAATTTTCTGTTTACTTCTTACATTTTTAACAAGTGTAGAAAAAAAAGAACTTCAGAATCTTGCCAGAAATGCTTTTATTGTCTTCTGAGTTTTTCTTCAACAGGGCTGGGTCAGTCAGTGGACAACTAGGTTTGTCTACAATGTTAAGCATTTTGTCACCGAAACAAACAAAAGCTGGAATCTGGAAGGCTCGACATGCTTCAATGTCATTCTGTTGATGTTGCCACCTAAAACGGTGAAAGGAATCTGTTGAATTTCACAAAATTAGACATAATGGTGAACCCACTTTCATGCTGTTTTAATAATAATAATAAAAAATCTAAAATAATCAACTGAGCCCAATTTGGAAAAACTACAACTTTTAAGGTGTTGCTTTCCTCTTTCCATCACACACACATTTTCCATGCACAGAAATATTCTTACAATCACAACTTGGTGATATTCTGTGCATGTAAGCATCGTTAACCTAAAGCATATAACCATGCTAAACCAACATTTTTGTGTCTAGTAATCTGAATACTACAGTTATCTATTTATATGTATATATATATATATATATATATATATATATTCAAATAAACATCAGTCTGGTTGACGTTAGATACAGATAGTTAAAAGAAATTAAACTACTTCAGCATTTTTGATTTAGTTCACATTAATAAACTTCGTTAGGGTGCTTATTAGCATGTAGTTTACTTCTGTTTAAGTATTTTGATTAAATACCAACATTCTGCATGTAAATAACGTCGACTTAAGTGTTTCTCTTTCACTGTAGCAAACGGGAAGCTTTGGAATATGCTTTTGGTTTTGGTTTTTGGTTCTCAGCAACGCATTACCCAAACAAAATTGAAAAATTTCGCCTATTTTTATCGCACCAAAAATTCCAAATATCTGTTTTTCGGTCCCTTAAGGTGCATACTAAATGACTCGCTCATTCGTTTTGAGTCTTAGTTTGGACGCTGGAGGGAACTGAATGGTTAGCCCGCTGAACGCCAGAGCTTCCCACCGCTGCATAATTTCACGCGCTTCAGACTGAATGAGCGCTCACATGCAGTTGGACTTGCGCGCGCTCGTGATCAGCAACGCAGAAAGTTTACAGCGGCTTGTATTATTTGACCAATAATTAAACTGCCAGTCTGTCATAATGTAGAGTTAACACTGTGCAAAATACAGCAACAAATTCTTTTTATACTTTTTAAACTCGGGAATGTGTGTGGGATTAAAAAGGGTTCCTGAAGGGTTCACGATGTTTTATTCATTAAATGCAAAACTGTTCCCTCTCTTTTTCCCCTTTACCCTTCCCCTATACATTTTCTTTTTTTATTGCGTTCCTTTCTTTACTGTTCTCTCGTCCTTCCGTTTCATCTCAATGGGCTTCTTTCTATATCTTTACCTTCCTTTTGTTTTCTTTATTAGTCTGTTATCATTAGCTTATTATATTTGCTAATTCTAATGATTCATACCTTCAGTTGTTTTAATCTAATCATTTCGCACTTGATCAGGAATGCTGCACCTGCAGTCCCAATACGTGAATCCGAGTGTAATGTTGTGTGTAAAGGCACGAAGGGCTGGATTACACTAACGCGCGCTGTCGTCAAAGCTCGATGTGTTTCCAAGCGGACCGTTGCGAGCACCAGGCGTTCAGTACAACTGCTTTTTATGGAAAAGTGAGTTGGGGAGGAGGTTTGGTGGGGGGGTTCATTCACAACTAGTTGTGAACCGCTCGCGATCATCTGCACGTGCGTTTGCGCACAGTCTTGCGCAAAATCTCCGATCACCAGCACCGGAAGGTCTCGTGTTTGCTCTCCCACGCGCATCCACTCGACTGCCCGTGCCACCGCGATGTGGGTCCGAACCGCGGAGCTTTGACGAATGATCACGGATAAAGCGGATGAACCTCTTCGGCTTTCCGAGGAGAGGCGCGGCTGACATGGTAGGAGGCTAGGGTGATGTTGGAGATGGCAGATGAAAGAGATCCATCATGGTTTGTTTGAAACCACTTGGATTTTTATAAGTGAAGACATTAAATGTCTCCTAGCGAGCAGGTGCATGTGGGTAAAAAGCGCGCAAAGGAGGCAGGTGTGGACGCGAGAGTTTGGTGCCGACGGGTTGTTGCTGAGTGTCTTGAGATATTGAGCTTTTCTCTTCAGTTTCGGTGACTCGCGGGGGCTGTCCTCATGCATATACCCCATTCACTTGTTGATTGTTTGTAATCCTGCCTTGAAAACTCATGTGGTCTTTTTTCATGTTTTGGTTTTATAAGTAAAGGAAATAATTATTGGCTTATTGGCTACGGATTGCGCTTCTCTTCGCACAAAGTCGAGGATTGCTGTAACACAAGTTTAACATTGGTTAAACATTGGTATCTCAGTGTTACTTTGGACTGCATGTTTCAGGCTTTAATAGTTAAATTCCATGTTTATCTGCTACAAAAGAATGCATTGTATAAATATGCAACCTATTCCTAAACTGTAAATTATTGTCACACAAAGAGTACTGTCAAAGTCTACCCGCTCCTTGATAACACCAAATAAAACAGTTTTAAGAATCAAATGTCCTTATTTTAGAATTATTATTACTTCCCTCTGTTTCTTTCATTTAAATAGTAGGCTAATCATGAAATAGAGCATTAGCTACAATAGCAACTCCAACTTTTGTAAAAAAAAAAAAAAAAAAAAGTGTATGAGCAAAATGGTAAACTTTAATTAAATGTGATTTTATAATGTCTCCATCAGCAAACATGAAAAGCGCTGTTTTAGTGTTTAATCAGTCCATTAGTGGTCATTAATTGCAACTTCTTACACAACACTGTGTTTAAGTGTTGTAACTATTATAGTGTTTTAGTCAAACCTGTTTGATTGACATCATTAAGAAAATTCATAAAGTTGTTCGGAACGAGGAGGTCTATGATATTATTATGAAGATATAGTCGTATAGTGAATGTGTGAGAGATTTAAGGCTCTAGAAATATTGTGTTTTTGAGGCCTTAATGGTTATTTGACACATGTTTTAACAAGTTTCATAATGTTTTGTGTTTTTATTTATGTATGTTATAGGCTTTTGAGTATGTATGGCCACACCCCTTTTTAAATGACCCTGTATTAATTAACCAAAGTACAAAATTCAATATATATATATATATATTAGGGCTGTCAAAAATAACACGTTAATTACGTAAATTTTTTTAACGCATTTCACGCGTGCGCTGTGTGACGAATTATTTGTCAGGAAAGGGGGGCAACATTTACCTGCACATTGAATCAGTCTTTTACGCTGGCTGTACGAAAAACTGAGGAACTTAATTTTGTGGAGGCTTGTAAAGGAACAGTTCCTGTCTGTTGCACGAAAGTGGGGGCAAAACGACAACCATCGGGACTGTCAGTGCACGCAACATGGTTGCTGCGATTCATCTTACACGCTATAAACACATGCTGCAGAGAAGTGTCACAGTGAGTCCTGCTGACAGCGGCTTTGTGAATGCTTTGGTCAAGGCGGCGTGGCAGCGCGTAGCAGTAGAGCAGAAGCGCCAGTGTCGTGCGTGATAATTTCGGCGCAGAGTCTATTTTTGCTGCGCCGCTTACGCTGAATTAAAGTGACAGTGCGTTGTTCTTCATTAATTGACTAAATTCAGGTGTAGTTGCAAATAGTGATTAATCCTGATTAATCCACTGAAAATCCTGATTAATTTGATTAAAAATTAAAATAATTTTAATCATTTTAATAATTTGACAGCCCTAATATATATATATATAATATAATTTAATGATTGCAGTTTCCTCAGTAACGCTGTACACAAAGTAGCACTGCGATCGCAAACACACATTACATGACGAAATGAAAAATGAGACTAATCGGATCAATCACCACAAAGGAGAGGTTTGGAAAAATTATTCATAAGAGAATTGTTTAGGATTCGTTTAGCACCTTCGGTAAAAGTAAAAAAAACACACAAATTATAAGACAATGAAAGTATTTTTTCACCCTGTATGTATATTAACCTGTTGTTGGGGACTCCCAAAGCCAAAATATATACCTTACATTACCCATAATAGGAGCACTTCTTATAGGATTTCTCTCCATTCATTAATGATTTTTTAATGATGAGGCGATTCGCTATATATATTTATAACCACCCAGTAAAAAAAAAAAAAATATATATATATATTTTACTACATTTTAATTTTAATTTTATATATAAACTCTTCTTTTTGTTACTGACTGCCTATTTTAATTTTTTTAAGGGTCCAACAAGAAGAAAAAAATGGACTTGCTCCTTGAGAATATTTTTTTTTTACATTGTACTCTGCATTAAAATTTCAATTATGGCATTTTGTTCAAATGACTACCCCTCAACCAATCAATAATGCTATAAATGCTATAATTAAATTCATATATTAGATATTCACATAAATCTTTTAAAGTTGTCTCCTGAATGGATACATTTTATACATAAATGTACAAAACTTTACTTACTAAACCCTGAGGACTTTTAAAGGCAACTCATCATACTTTCATAGCCCCATCCTGTGGGAAACACTGCTGACTATATCTGTATAATATCTTAAAGTCAATTGTGGTAAGTCATACTGATATCATATGACTTGCACAAGACTTATTTATATTTGCTGCTTGTCTTTCCTCATTAATAAACCCTGAGAATATATCCTCATTAATGATCCCATGGTAAACTCAAACAGACCTGATATAAGTTATTAGCCGACTGAGTACTGCACGTGACATCAGTGCAAAAACTAACCTCAAATGCAGATTTTGATTCTGTGCTGTTGACTGATATAAATGCATGTCCCGTAAAGAGTGGGTTAGAATAGATTGAGTTACGAATGCATGCAGGCTCGACCCAGATCAAGACAGAACCATGGTCCCTCCTTTATTAAATCACAAATAACTAGACTGAGACGTCAGACCTTTCCTTTGTGAGTGGCACTGCATTCATATGTTTATCCATGTGCCCTTGTGTATGTAATCGATGGCTGACTGATCCTTGTTTCTCAGCTGAGGGTTTTACTGCGCTAATGGAGCAGAAGGCAAATGATTTATCATCATCTGTGTATGTTTGGAAGACTCGCATTGTGTTTTACAAACAGTCACATATGCCATCATCTCGCCAGAATCATCAGCACTGGCAGTTACTGTGCTGATTATACATTAGTTTGCATCAGCTCAATTATGCCTATCTCTGAGTTCATTTCTGGTCTAATATGTTGAGGGCTTGGCAAACTAGGGCTAGCGTACACGGTTCCTGTCTTTGTGTCCTATTTTGTTATATTATTCCAATACAATCTCATGAGCAATTCATACATATTCGTACGAGGTGCCAAATTTGTGCCAATTCGTACTAATTCGTATGACCTCACTCGTATAAAACCACGTGATGGGTAGGTTTAGGGGCGGGGTTATGTTTAGGTCATTCGTACAAATTCATACGAATTGGCATCTCGTAAAATACGTACGATTTAGAATAAATCGCATGTATTCGTACGAGTGAGGTCGTACAAATTCGTACGAATTAGCCACCTTGTAAAATATGAACGAATTGCCATGAGATCAGGTTGATTGTTCAATAATACCATATTGTTCACTATATATCTTCCTTAGCAGGAGTAGTTCACCAAAAAAAAATTGAAAACTCAAAATGAAGATGGTTTTTAAATTCATCGGAACAAATTTGGAGGCATTGCATCACTTTCACCAATGGATCCTCTGCAGTGAATGGGTGCCGTCAGAACGAGAGTCCAAACAGTTGTTTTAAAAGCATCACACTAATGCACAAGCCACACAACTCCAGTCCATCTGTTAGCATTGCGTGAAGTGAAATGCTGTGTGTTTGTAAGAAAGAAATCCTTTAGGCATTTTAACTTTAGTTTCTGGATCAAATATGAGTCCATATTAATGCTTCTTGCTCCACACACTTGTGTCCTCATATAAATGGTAAAAATGCAGCATTTCACTAAACAAAAGACATTATTTGATGGCTGTCGTGTGGGTTTCTTGTGGATTATTGTGATGTTTTTGCAAGGTGTTTAGACTCCGATGGCACCCACTCACTGCAGAGGATCCATTATAAGCAAGTGATGTAATGCTAAATTTATCCAAATCTGTTCTGATGAAGAAACAAACTCATCTACATGTTGCACGGCCTAAAGGCGAGTAAATATTCAGCAAATCTTCACTTTTCTCTATTCCTTTAATGTGAGACATCTCTGATAATTATAAAATGGAAGTAGCACTTTGTTTTACAGTATGTGTACTTCCCTGGTGCATACATGTTAAATATCTTATACAGACAAATGAGTTTTAACACAAGGTACTTACCTGAAGTGTATTGTGATAAATAAGAATCACGTCTAACGTGGTAATTCATTTGTACATACAGGCAAGTGTGGGTAATAATGGTCACTTACAGTACGTGCTAATTAGACACGTTACTGTACTTACTAATGTATATACATGGTTAATATGTAGTACTTATGGACAAGTGGGTACAAACAGGCACGTCCTCATAGGCCGGGAAGTGTTGGTAATTCCTATGTAATGTTTATGTAAAATGGTGCACTTTATTTTACAGTCCTATTTCCTTACACTTACTATGTACAATCTACCGTTAATTACTTACTTACCTTGGTCCATATTTATACCCCAACTTGAGCCATTCATAGCTTATTCAGTACATTAACTAACAGGTACCTACACCAGTATGCACTTACAGTTAGCATACAGTATGAAGTAGGACTGTATAATAAAGTGAACCACACAAACATTACACAGTAATTTCAAGTACTACATATTTATCTAATAATCTATATACAGTATAAGTACAGTACATGTCTTTGTTACCGCATAATAGCACAGGTACTTTTCCCTAGTTACTAGCGTAATCCAACCCTTAAACCCCCAGTAGGGGCAATAGTTATAAATAAATGAATATGTATAGGCACTCGTGCAGTACATGATCACTTTAATTTATTTTTCTTTTCGAAATATGAAAAATACAATAAATCAGTTTTCAATTCCCAGACACACAAATAACAAAACAAGACACCTAAATGGCAACTGTGACTCAATATACAACCATCAAGTGAACTCAACCAATAGTGCTCTGACTACGTCACACCACACTCTATTAGCCGGGATACTGTCCTACCAAATACAGCCCTCTTACTATAGCCAAAAATAAAGACAACAAATCAAATATGTTCACAATTCAAAAACACATCAAATGAAAATCAGAAAACAAATTAAAACAAACACTTCTTTAAACATTCAGCACTGGGAAAAGTGACCCCAGATAAATCCTCACCATGTTTCCTAATTAGCCTGAACACTTCGCATCACGTTAGCACTGTGCAGCTACACATGCACATATCATTACACGACGTGCCTGTTTGCACTTGTCCATAAGTACATATTTTCCATGTATACACATTAGTTAGACATACAGTGTCTAATTAGTTCCAATGTATTAGAATTGCCTGTAAGTGACCATTCTTACCCAAACTTGTCTGTATCTACAAACTACTACGAATGTACAACTGTTAAGCACAGCAGTGTTACCGTGTACACGTACTTCTTGTGTTAAACTCATTTGAGTGTATGTATAAGATATTTACCATGTATGTACCAGAAAAGTACACTTACTATAATATAAAGTGCTATCAAAATGGTTTCATAAATGTGTGTGTACAGGCATTTGTGGTTTATGAGGACACAAATGTGTATAATGACATGGGTACTATAACGTAAACATGGTTTATTAGGACACTTCCTGTGTCCCTGTAAAAAAAAAAAAGGCTTTAAAAACGTACTAAACAGTGTTTGATGAAATGCAAAAAGTGCCTGTAGTTTCCTGTAAGGGGTAGGTTTAGGTGTAGGGTCAGTGTAGGACAATACCACATACAGTCTGTACAGAATAAAAGCCATTGCGCCTATGGAGAGTCCCCGTAAATCACAAATGCAAGTATGTGTGTGTTTGTGTGTCTGTGTTTGCTTCGGCTGTTCTGAAGTTGTTTTTAATAAGAAATACAAGATATGTGCACATCACAGACACCAAACACTGCAGGCTGTGGTGTTTTTAAATAATCTTGTAGTAAAAGGTGTGGAGTGAAGTCATTTTGAGAGCAAAATCTAGTTGTGTTAATTCACTCACTCGGTTATTCCATTACTGGATTCGAAGAAAAGCAAATCTCAACAAGCCTGTGGCTGTGAGAACATTTGATCAAAGTAATAACATTTCAAGACTAAGACTTGACAAAGATGTGTGTGTGAGAAGAAAGATGCCCGACCAAAATAGAAGTGGATGTTGTGATGACATCTGTACATCCAACCTGATCTCACGGCAATTCGTACGAATTTGTACGAATTACCTAAACATAACCCCACCCCTAAACCTACCCATCACATGGTTTTAAACAAATCGTAAGAAATCGTACGAGTGAGGTCGTACGAATTGGCACAAATTTGGCACCTCGTACAAATATGTACGAATTGCTCGTGAGATTGTGTTGGTATATCTGTGTTTACAGAATATGATTTTATGGTGTGAGATTCGGATTGTATTTGTATCTGTGAGACATTGGCTGGGAAATATTAGGTCATCAGTTTTTTTATGACTTGTCTTTGAGAAGAACTGTCTATTTGCTTATATATAAAACATTAAAGCTATTTTACTCATGAAACAGGTTTGCGTAGAACTGAGATTATGGCTCTCTGGAGGAGTGTGCAGACTCAGCCTTTAGCTCCACTGCTGATCAGTATGCTGCATGTGTGCGTTTGAGGGAAGTAGGTAAGGAAGTAGGGAGGGGATAAAAGAGGGAATATTTTTGCAGATGTGATTTAAAGAGCCTGGCAATTAGCCTGATGTATATACACATTTTTGAAGAATTTTGCACAGCTGTTGCTCTCAGCAAAGCTGACAGGCTGTTCAAAGGAGTAAAGGAGGTACTTGTTAGTTTCAATACAAATTCAGAGAAAAGATTTGGCTTTACTGGGAAAAATGCCTAAATGTTGTGATTGAGGGATAACTGTAGCATCGTCAGCAGATTTTCACATCACCTTACTCTCACTCAGTCTGTAGCTCTGTTCCCAAACAGGTTTGAGATATACAGTTGCATCAACAAATGCTTTTTTATATTGTTTTGCATTTGTTCACACTATTTAGGGTTGGTGTAGGGCATATTTCCAAAATTAACTTTTAGCAACAGTCCAAGGAGATTTAACGTAATAAAAACACAGCATTGCGTACATATCTCAACGTAATAAAATGTGCAAGGGGTTCACATATTGAACCTGTGATATAGCGCCTCTCGGTGGACACTTCAAAACTGTGGTGAAATGTGCAGGAAGGCACATAAAACATTTTTTATATTCCATGACAGGAACAGTGTGTTTGATGGATGTGTGCTGTAGATTAACAATAGGCTCATTTTTCAGCTGACAAAACATCTTTCCAAAGAAATTTTCAGTAGACAAAGTACATAAAACAGTTTAGAAAGTTTGAGCATCAGAGACCGCAGTCTGTCCTGCACAGCTTCGTTTAATCCGTATATAATTCAGTATGTCAACCCTGACAAAGGTCTGTTGTGTTTACATTTATGCTTTGGGCAGATGCATTATCTACACTTTTTATCTCCATTATCTCACTTCATGGATTCTCTGGGGTCCTGACCTTGGCAATGCTTACACTATATTCTCTGATTGAGCTTTAGTTGAACAGAAGAGCGGAGACAAAAAAAAAAGACCTTAGAGACCTTAAAGCCTTTTGCATAGACACTGCTTTAAATATTCCTTTAAATGAAAGCAAATTTGAAAAGATTAGCTTTCATTTTGTATAAAATATTGAGGAAACAGATATGCAAATTTTAAAACACTAATGTTTCAATTTAGCCACCCCCCTCCCCCCTTTATGCACCCAGTCAAATCCGTTAAATAATGACACTCAATATCCTGTGAATTATATCAGTAGTTAGTCATGAGATACTTTAAAGTGAAAGATATTTCACTATTGAGGCAATTCATTAAATCCATAATAAGTCTTCTGAAACAGCACTTTATTTTACAGTATGTGCACTTGTATGTGTACTTGCAGTATACTTAGCTAAAAAATAACTGGCAAAAGAGGTAACCTCATGGTTATGTTGGGGTTTAGGGCTATTGTTACTCAGTTATGGTGGTTATTATAATAAGACCACTGTATGTCCCCGAAGAACAAGACTATAAAATAAAGTGCTGCTGACATTTTAGTTTTGTATTTTTAAAAAGTGTTTATTTTCACAAACTAACTACGTGAGTGCAAACAGAGGCTATTTACACTAACTCCGGCCACTGACGTGTGATTGGGCTAATCAACATTGCAAATTTCAGATCACATCAGAAAATCGTTAATTTTTAAGAAAAATTAAGAAAATGAAAAAAAAGTAACGGGTAGGGTTTGGTATTGTCCAAATAAGGTGGCTTCCATTTAATATTTTGAATTAAAATTAGAGTTTACACTGAAGTTATTACTGTGTATTTTTATACTGCAACACAGAGGAGCAGATAATTGCTGTTATTTGCAATAAGTAGTATAAGCAGCAGAAAATCCGGCTAATTTAACAGATTGTAAATCTACAGCAATTTGCGCTTACTGTAAATAGCATTTCACTAAATATTCTGCTATTTTCATTTAGTGTAAGGCATCAGTTGCTATTTACGCTTAGTACAAAGTTAGCCATTTGTATTATTATAGTATTATATACTCTCTTTCTCTATGTGTGTTATAGATGCGAGAACTAGACAACAGTACCTTCCAGTCTAACATCCCAGAGACTGCTGACATCACAGTGGGCGTGGTCTACTCCCTTTTTGGTAAGAGCAAGATTTTTTTCATCTGCATTCTCATCAACTTTGCTCTATGAACCATAACAGAATAACAAATTGCTTCTGTTTAATCCGCATGCACGTGCAGCACTGAAAGCAAGTACTGATCTCGCACAGGTGTACACTCTCCAGTGCTTTTTGATGGTGTATGTTTGTTAAACACATGCAGGTGATAGTATACAGAGGTATGTGATTGTGAGTGTGTTAGGGAATTGTGCTGCTTTGTTTGTATATTTGGCTGTGCTGTTTCAATATCTGAATATCTGCAGGTATTTTGCAAGCCTGTGGAATTGGGGCTGTTTGTGCAATCTGATTTGAAATAGCACTGGATAAATGGCACAAATGTACCGCATTTAAAAACACATATATTGCATTTTGCCTTGTACTAGTGATAGATTAATTTAGACATTAATTTAGCAATTGCATTCTTGACTAAATCATTCATAACGGCACGTTTGTTGATATCGAATGCCTGTTATCTGCAACACTGAATGTTATAGATACTGCCATGATCAGTGCTTTTGTCTGACCAAGTGCAGTACTGTATGCTGCCAGCAATAATTCATTTGCTGTTTACATGCGTCTTCTTGATTAGTTTAAGTGCAGACGAGGCAGTTGTGAGGGTTGCACTCATGACCCTCGTGAAAACTCTCACGCACAGCGCATATTTATTGATCTAGTCAAATGCCTAAACTGAATCCCACAATCAGTCACTCAAGCAGATTTTTCACTGACGATTTTTCTTTTAGTCTATTTTTAAATGTTACATATTTGTAACATACAGAGAAAGCGAAATTTTCTAATGTGCTAAAAAGAGCTCCTACAGATATTAGGGGATAAGGGCTTTTCAGAAAATATGCTAATTATTAAAAATGTTTACATTTATAATATTTACACCATGCAAAATATGGCAAAGCTGAATTATGAGCATTATTACGCCAGTCTCCAGTCACATGATCCTTTTAAATATTTTGCTGTCAAAAACAGTAGTGATTGTATGAATCATCAAATTTTGGGAAGGTAAAATGAAAAAAGAAAGGAAAATAAGATCATTTAAATTGATGTTAAAGACAAAGTATTACAAATAAACGTTCTGTTCATCAACGAATCCTAAAAAATATTAAGCCTAGGTTTTCATAATTAATAATAACAACTATAAGTGAGCACCAAAGGTAATATTCAAACATATTGAATATTGAATATAAACAAAAAGACTAATATTCAACATATTAGAGTGATTTTTAAAGACTGGAATAATGGCCTCTGAAAATAGCTTTGCAGTGTAATGTATATCATCTCTCTTTATATGTATACTTTTTTAATACCCTCAAATACCTTAATAAGATTATTTTAATGTCTTTTAGTAATAAACAATACAAACACACACAAAACGTCTTTCTAAACAGTCATTCATAAACAGATGCTATGAGACAATTTAAAAAAATTAAACAAATTTAAAGTTTTGCGGTTTTGACTTTGTTTGCGTATGTGCTGCATTCATTGTGTTGGCTGTGTGTGTGTGTGTGTGTGTCATATGCGATCTAAACTTCCAACAAAGACCTCTGCAAACGTTCCTTCTCTCTGAAGAAAGCTTGAACTGAAGGTAACTCCTAGACCTGTGCACAAAGCTTGAACATAAGTAGACATTTTTCATGTTCAGATTGGTTTTGCTGCGTTGTCCTCAGTTTGCCTTGATAGAAAACGCTGTGTGTGAAATGCACCGTGGATCTCTGCAGTGTTTATTAATTATTGATGTGAAACAAACTGAAGTCAGAGGAGCACTACATCTTACAATCCTCCTTGGTCTTACTTATTTATTTTTTATTTACAATTATGCTTCCTTGCATTGCTAGCCTGCATAGCGTGATTAAAATAATTAGACATAAAAGTGTTCACTTTCAGTGTCGTAATTACAGATGCGTTGGGTGCAGAAACAATGGAGGTGAATTGAGTGCCAAATGCTAATTGGCTTTTTCAATTCGACATACAGAGCACTGACCTTCTCCTTTATTCTGTCTCTCTTCTGTCTCGCTCTCTTTTATTCACTCTCGTTGCCTCTGTACCTTTCCTCTTGTCCATCTCCCTCTTCATTTCAGCGAGATAAAGATAAGACTGTTGCTATATCAGCACCTCATTACACAGCTCGGTGGATTAGTTGATTCTGATTTGCACTCACACCATTGAACCATTAAATATTTGCACACAGTGGCTGCTGAACTGTAGATTTTACTGTTTTCTATTACAACATTGCTACTTCAAGGTGTCTTGCATTATTGACCATAAAGTGTTTTGTACTTGTGAGATTCTAAAGACAACAACAAACTTGAGCCAACTAGTCTGTTGGTATTTGTGGTATGAATTGGCCTTAAAAGTCAGGTTTTCAGCCTGAGAGCCTCAAATCTAGTCTATAGGATACAGGAGAGTCTGTAGAAAATGCTGAACATTAATACAAAACATAGCAATACAATATGTGGTATTGTGTGGTATACAAATTGTTGTTTTGCATTTTAATTTGCCATTTTCTTTAAAGAAATTATTTGTACTCACTAATGATTCTTTCATCTCTACCTGAATCAATGCATAGATTCAATTACATTTCAATTATTAGCATGAATTTACCTTGAAATGCGTTTCTCAAGTAAATAGCATGTTTATCATGTGACACTACTGTCCAATACTGTGTACAGTAATATAGAAAGACCTTATTGGTTATTATATATAAGAGGCAATATCTAAAAGTCACTCCCCTACACACCTCTCTCCATGATGGTAACTGTTAAACTTTTATATAACAGGACCGCAAATAAACCAAACCCATTCAAACTAACTTGAACCCACACAACATCACTAATACAAAAACCCAACTCTCTTGCTTAAATTACACAAAAATAATAAACTCTAAAGAAATACCCATAATGCACTCGGCTGTGTCAATGGTCATGTCTTTTTTCTTCTGATCAGTGCAAAAGACACTAAAATACTGTTGACTTTGGTCACACAAATAAATGTTATACACCTTTCGAATCTCATAGGTGTCTACTTTTTTTGAGTACACTCTAAGTAAAAACAAAAGTTGTGGCTTTTGCAAAATAAGTCAAATAAACGGTGCACGCGTTTTTTCTTTGTTCTCTACGCGACTGTTTTTAGAAACACATCACTAAAATGAGCTGAAAACATGCCACACAGACATGAGACACATCAATCACCAAACGGAAAAACAGCAAAATAATATAATTAACATCATCTTTACCATAACATTACACCTGTGTTTGGCACGTTTTTCCTCCTCTTTTATTTTTTTCCTCCCCTGGGCACCAGACAGTTTGGGACGTTTTGATATGCTGAACTTGTTGATTCATCAAAAGACGAGCACCGTGTAACGTTAAAGTCCGATTATTCAGAAGAGGGTGGGGGAGGGGGGTGGCAAGTCTTAGGCAAGTAGGCGATATTATTATTGTTATTATTGCAACTACTTCTTAGTAGGCTTTGCTATGCAGTTAAATTAATGTGGGCATATTCCTTTCTGAAGTCATAATAACAACTAGTTTTAAGTGGAAGTGACACTTCTTCTTCCTCCATTTCTGGCGCCCCCTGGATGTACGGCGCCATTGGCATTTGCCTATACTGCCTATGCCACGGGCCGGCCCTGGACACCCCATGTCTCTGATTCTCCACACACCGACTTGCATGCACAAAGAACTTCTGGACACTCAGTTCTGTCATAAAATTAAAATTTCACGTCATTAGCTCAACTCCAAGAGACTAAAGTCGAAGTATAGTTTCAGCTGTTTCAAAACTCATGTTTGAAGTATGTGTAATTTATGTAGCAGAACAAGCTTGAAAGTCTAGTGTTATTTTACTAATAAATCAAAAACTGCCTTTCTAAGAACTCCTGAGGGAGCCCATCACTACAAAATGCTAATATTGCTCCAGCTTTTGGGACTACAGACTGCACTGCAAAATCTTTTCTGCTACTCTTCCACTTTTATTAAGAATTTACAAATGAGAACACGGGTCAGTTCCAGTATGTTGGATGAAAAATGAACCTTCATAAATGAATTTATCACCTCATCATACCACAAATTCATGTGACATTTTTTGGTTTTGCAGGTGTTTGTTCGCTCAGTGGAAACAGTATGCTGCTGTATGTGTCCTACAGGAAGAAGCACCTCTTAAAACCAGCCGAGTTCTTCATTGTTAACTTGGCCATCAGTGACCTGGGCATGACTCTCAGCCTCTACCCCCTCGCGGTCTCCTCAAGTCTCGCACACAGGTACAAAAAGAAACAAAACTTTATAGGAAAAAGACAGGAACGAGTGAAGGCGGATTTGGACCAGCAACAATGTGACCCTGCTTATATTGGTTTGTCTTGAGTCTGTAAAGTAGATTTTTCTTTACTGTCCCTTTCTGTCCCTCCAAATCCTGTGCACATACACTTAGCTGGCATTTCGCTTCAGCTTATCATGTTTCAGAGGCTAAATGGTTCTAAACCAAAAAGGCACAAACACATTCAGTTCAAGATGAAACCACTCGGTAAACACATGGAAAGAATGTGGGAGACAGGCCGAATCCAAGGGCTCCTTTTGCACTGCGTCACAGATAGAGCACATGTCGCAAATCAAGGTTAAACTGTCCTTTACTTCAGACTGTGGTTAAGAATGACAATTGCAGTCATTAGTTCATGTGACTTCATGCTGTATCTGAAATGTACCGTGTGTCAGAGGTGTGCCCAAGACGTTGTCCATTATTCATGTCTTTCTCTTTTTGTCTGAGTGACGGAGTGTACATCAGGAAACAAACCACATTTGAATCCTTTACAAGAAGGAATCATGTCCTTTTAGGGAGGCCATTGAAATGCTTGATCAAACATTTAGGGTTAGGGTTAACTGCATATATTTTGTTGTTGACAGGGCATCAGGGCATGTGTATCCAGTTAACAGTTTGACATTAATTAACTTGAATATGTGGATAAAACTGATACAGTATTTGTTTGGGTGGTCATTTATAATGTACTGTTGTTTTATGTATTTACAAAATGTAGTTTTTCTATTCAGCCCGTGTCATTTGCATGAATGCATTTTTAATGCACTCGATTATGTGATTTTAATGTTACTTTATTGTCTTTTTACTTAATTTATTGATATGCTTTTTAAATTTCTAATTTCTTTATTATTTTATAGTGTTAAATCTTATCATACATATTTAAATGTACAAATTGTGCTATATACTGCATGCTTTTTATTTATTTTTTAATAAATTATAGTGGCGTGAATGTAGAAGGCTGTTATTACATTTGCAAAGCAAAAGTGGTGATTTGGCTGACAAGGATACATATTAAGAAGTACTACTCAAGATCCTTGCTTTTTCTTACTGTTTCTGTTTGCAGGTGGCTTTATGGAAGGACAGTGTGTGTAATCTATGCCTTCTGTGGTGTTTTGTTTGGAATCTGCTCTCTGACCACTCTCACTATACTCAGCACTGTTTGCTGCCTCAAAGTCTGCTATCCACTTCATGGTAACCTACAGCACATTATATTTCTATTATGTTAAATACAGTCCTAAAGTGATAATGTGGACATTTCCTGGCTGAACCACTGGTTTGGTTAAGAGAATAATTCAGCGGCTCACTCATAAACAGTCACTTTTATGTACCTTCATGAATTAGAGCTATGATGACGATTCAGTGACTTATGAAAATAAGTTAAGAAAATAATGATAATTGGTTGGGTTGGGAGAATAATTCAATGACTTACTCAGACGATCACATGTTTTGTTGTTACATTTCACAAATTCATAGAATTAATGATTCACTGACTCGCTCATAAAAGTAACTTGTCCTTAAATAAGATTACATTAAATGTGTTTGTCTGTAGGTAATAGGTTCACATATGAGCACGGTCGCGTGTTAATAGCATGCGCATGGGCCTATGCGCTTGTCTTCGCATGCTCCCCCCTCGCCCACTGGGGTCAGTACGGTCCTGAACCCTACGGCACAGCCTGCTGTATCGACTGGTCCTGGTCCAATCGTGACTCAGTAGCCCGCTCCTACACCTCTGTGCTCTTCATTGCCTGCTACCTGCTGCCATGTGGCATCATCATTGTCTCCTACACGCGTATACTGCTAACGGTCCGAGAGTCCCGCAGAGCAGTGGAGCAGCACATCTCAGCACAGACACGCATGAGCAACATCCAGGCCATCATTGTAAAGGTGTGTTTTAATCATTTTCAATATCATTATAATAAACAATTTTAGTAAAGAATGCATGCCTCTACATACGTTTCTGCAACCCCATAATTATGTACCTCACAGCACATTTTGCCGCAGTTTCAAAGTGAAATGTCCAGAGAGTGGAGCTAAAACACACGTTTATTACGTATTGCAGTGTTTTTATTATGCTGCCTGAGGAACATTTTGCAGCCGTTCAGAATTCAAATATCCAGTGAGAGTCACTAAGGATTAATTCTCTTTCATGTTAGAATGGAAATATCCCCTACACCAAACCCAAACCTACCAATAACAAATGCAAAATTAACATGAAAATGTACTCGCTGATGCAACCCTTACACGAATTGAGCTGTTTTGTTAAACCGTAGTTTAATGGGTTTCAAAAAGGAGCTTTTCTTTGACTAAGTGCAACGCCATATCATGTGAGCTAACGACTAAACCTACTGCATTAGAAAACTCATACATATGAAGCTGCATATGCGACGACAACGTTCAAAAGTATCACTGCATCGTTGCAGTATGACTACATAGTCTGTACTGTCTTTTATGATCAATTCAGTGTGGTCTTGCTGAATAAAAAGTATGAATTTCTTGCAATAAAAGTTTACTAACCCTGCCAACATGAGCCCAACATACATAATCCATAATGTTAGAACTGATATACCATGAGGTACTGCATGAAGCCTCTATCATGCTCTTTCTCTGTCTTTCTCCAGCTGAGTGTGGCGGTGTGTATAGGATTCTTCACTGCATGGAGTCCATATGCACTAGTGTCTATGTGGGCGGCGTTTGGTAATTTTGAGGACATCCCGCCCCTGGCCTTCGCCATCCCTGCAGTGTTTGCCAAATCCTCCACCCTTTATAACCCTCTCATCTACCTCTTGCTCAAACCCAACTTCCGCCACCTCCTCTGCAAGGACATGCGCTCCCTACAAGGGGTTTGCATGCACTACTGCCTATGCCAGTGTTTTCCGCACTGGAGCTACCGCCCATCGCTAGCCCTCAATCTGCGCCCCCTGCGGCGGCGAGGCCAATCCATTTCAGAATCAACGGGGGGGCCCGTAGGTCTTTTTCATTGCCCTTGCGAGAGGTGCAACGACCCCTTTGAGCAGTTTAAGCACTACCCACGCCGCTGTCCCGTCAACGTAAACACTGTGCAGCTGTCTCTGCAGGACAGCACCGAACCCGAATTGGAGCCGGAGCTGGAACGAGAACCTAGACAGATAAAAGAACGCAAACCAAAGAGCCAATCAATGGAGTGTAAGAAATCTGTACGGGTGATTGTGAGGGGGCGGAAATGTTCTGAGATTGACAGTCTGGAGATCACTTTGGAAACGGTGCCTGCTCACAGCAAAGCTGCCAAAAATGCCAAACCGTAACACCTGAGTCTATGCATGGGTGCGTGTGTGTATTTACTTGTCTTAGAGGGGAATAGACTATCACATATGACCCTGGCAACAAATGACTTTCTAATTGATTTGTCTGTAATGGAGTGCTATGACTGTTTTTTAAAGTCCTTTTTTGTAAGAAAAAGTTTCTTATGAACAACTGACACAACATTAGGGTTTTTTTAACTTACAGAAATTTTAAATGAAGTGTGCACACTCTTGGCTACCTGCTGAGGGACACACGTGCATTCTTGAAGTAGCTTTGGTAAACATGAAGGGTATGTTTGTAAAGCACTTTCCATGAAATATGCAGGTAAATAGAATCCTGTGTTATTTTGCCTCTTATTTCATATTGCGTATAATTACCTGCTGTTAACAATTAATCCTGGGTATTCACGCGCTGTCACCATTACGAAACCCCAGGTTAATGTTCTCATTCGCATATTTGCAATTTCAGTGTCATTGATTTAACAAGCATAGTTGTTTGCATAACAGCTTTAGCATTGTGCTTCATATTATATATTACAGATTGTACTATTAGCTAAATGGACTTCACAAGTGTTCTATTTATTTTTACAACACGCTGGCTGTCTCCAAAAGCTTAGGCTGACTTGATGCCTTGCTGCCTTATCAGTCAATGACTTTGCAGGTAGTTTGTGCAGGGTACCTCACACACAGACTTCTGAGGCAGCGTATAGCGATTTGACCATCTTAAACAATTTAGAGAGAGCTTTGATGAAATTTTTGCAATACTAATTTCTTGCTAGTAATTACATTAATAGAAAAAGTTGCTTAAAACCTACATTTACACAGACTGACCACCAACTGGAACTTTTAGGTGATACAATTATTTTGTAAGGGATATTTCACTTAAAAATGAAAATTCTGTCATTAATAACTCATAACATATTGTTCCAAACCCGTAGGGCCCTCATTCATTTTCAGAACACAAATTAAGATGAAATTGATCTGCATAGGCAACAATTTTACGTGCCGTACTGCACGTTTCCCCTTGGTTTCAAAGACAAATGTCCACTGAGTGGTGATAAAATGCAGGTTTATTATATTAACCCTGGCACATTTTTAATATGTTGATATTTTATATATATTGCTGTGGTTAGGAATTGAAATATCTCTGGACTGTTGCTAAAAGTTAATGCTCTATCATGTTGGAAATACGCCCTACACCAAATCCAACCCTAAACCTGATAGTGTTAACAAATGCAAAACTGATATAAAAGGCATTTGTTGATGTAACCGTGCCATTACAACTTTCTTTTCCACAGATTTGAACTGTTTTGTTGAAGCACAG
>JAUMHR010000079.1:6731858-6745172 GCA_032361145.1 Enteromius fasciolatus
GGGTGGGGTTAGTGAATAACCAGCTCTCTCTCCACCTTCAATACCACGACTGAGGTGAGACCCTTGAGCAAGGCACCAATTGCAATTCCCCCAACTGCTCCCAGGGCGCCGCAGCACTGGCTGCCTACTGCTCCGGGTGTGTGTGTTTTGTTCACTTCTCACTGCTGTGTGTGTGCACAAATTCCTAGTAATGGAAGCCATACCTGGCCACATCCTTTCCTTCCTTTCCTAACCAAACTCCCTCAAAGAACAGCTCAGCGCCCCCTTTCATGTTGCCCCTGATGCTGGGCGGTACCGTTGAGAAACACTAAATGATAGATGTAACTGGAGCAAAAGTTCTGCTTTTTGAAAGGAAAAGGGCCTCATTATCTTGAATACGTTCTGGAGGACTCTCCAAAATGGTGGAAGACCGTAACTTGGGGAGAAAAACTACTAAATGTTATTGTTGTTTTTTTGGCACACAAGAAGTATTTCCATAGTTTAATAAAATAATGGTTGACCCCCGATGTCACATGGACTATTTTATGTATGGACCCTGATTGTGGTAATAACATTATAGTGTCTTTTGAGGGTCAAAGAGCTCTCTCATTCCATAATTGATTTTTTTTAATAATAAAAAATAATTGATTTAATAATAATTATTTTTATCTGATATTTTGTATGAATCGCAATAGTTTTATATATATATATATATATAATTTCCAAAAAAGAAAAATCATTTGCAGGTACCTTGACAAGTTTTAGAATTCCCTCATTCGTTTTAGGGTCCGTTTCAATAGAGAAGAGATTGTCTTCATTTCCTTTATGGATATCAAACACTGCCAGCCAGTTATCAGTGAATTCCAGATCCTTGTCCAGGGCTTTAATTCTCATGACAACCACATCAATCACACCTTCATCAACACTGCCTGAATACTAACAGAGGAAAAGACACCCACTGATACAATGCCAACTATAGTAAAAAATGATGTTAATCCTGCCGTTCACAGCTGGATCTTACCTCTTCTTTCTCGAGAGTGGGAACATTGTCATTTATATCCAAGATGTGAATTTGCACCGTTCCTGTTCCTGTGTTACCAGAAGGAGCTCCGTTCATATCAACTCCCTGAACTGTTAAAGTATATGTGTCATGTCTCTGTAAAAGACAGAAAGTGTTTAAGCATCTGGATTTCAAGGATCATGTTGCATTTTTCATTAACTTCTGAAATTCATGCATTGCCACAACATTTACCTCTCGATCTAGGGTTTTATCCTTCACATAGACTATCCCAGTTGCTGCATTAATGGAGAACATATGCCCGGATTCGGCTGGGGTTTGACTCAATATGCTGTATGCTATTTTGGAATTAAGCGTGTCCGGTTCATCCGCGTCAGTAGCTTTAATTCGCATGATAGGTGTTCCTGTTGTTTCAGAAGCATGATGACAGAAAAATATGATCACCTATTTTAATTAAGTATGTAATATCAAGTGTACTTAATATGGCAATGCAACCCACCGATCTTGCTGCTTTCTCTCACAGATCCCTTCTGTAGTTTGAATATTGGTGAGTTATCATTCTGATCCTCAACTTTAATTTTCAGCACAATGCTTTCCTCCGCTATTGATCCGTTACGAAATCTTGCTATGCCAGTCAGCTACAGAGGAACAAAAATCATGCATGTCATTATATGAACAAGCCTCTAATTTACTGTACATCTCAAAAATGAATTACCCAAGCGTGGAGCACAACCTACATTGTACAAGGATGTTTTCTCTCTGTCTAGCAAGCCGGTGACCCTAACATAGCCATTTTCAGGATTGATAACAAATAAGTTGTAGGGTGCCTTGTCAGCACCATGACCTGTTAGTCCATATTCCACCATCTGCCAGTTAATATCTTTATCAGACCGGATCTAAAAAAGAAGACAGTATTGAGAATGCCTGTGAATATTTAATATTTAAATATGTGAATGTAAAGAAATGGTCACATTATGCAAATATCAAGTGAAAAACGTAGGTGACAGCCATTTGATGTGAGGTCCAGATATAGTGAGGTTATGTGTAAATCACGTTTTTATACATATATTTATATGCATTTGTTATATATTGGTAAATGCATAAATTTACATGTTGCAAGTACCCTTGTTTGCTTTGTCATAAATTCTGTAACAACAGAGAACATACTGGTGTCAGTCTCCTGCTATGTCTTGATGAGGACATTGTCTTTTCAGTGGTATGAAAAAGTTCTAAGAATAAGAGGCACGTTAAAAAAATTAAATAAACAAACATATTTCAAAATACTAATTTACTAAGTAAATTAAATGACAAAATATAAATACGCTAAACTGTTAAAATGTATAATCAGTATATTTTAAAATCTCTCATCAGCTTTTGTTCTGCTGGCTCTCAGGAGGACATATTGAGCTGTATGTAGGGCAGATTATGAAACAGGTTAAAAGGTGAAGTTTAAAAACCAGTAAATCCAGATCTCAGGGTTTACAGATGATAGCAAACAAGAAAAGACTGACATTAGGACCACCCAGTGCAAGCATATGCAAAATATGTCTTTGGGTTATGTGCAAGGGAGAAAAAAATGCAGTAAAGAGCTTACTTTAGCCACAAATTCCTCTTTTGTATAGTCAATATTCTCATAAAGTCTTGTTGGTGGAAGAATCCACTCTCGTTTTCTTCGATTAGATTTGCTGCTTGCTCTCGATGCCTGAAAATTTTTTTCAGAATGTTAGATATAATATCAAATGCATTGGCATTGCCTGTTTACCATATACACAGCATTCTTATCAATTCTTATTTAATCAAAAATGAATAATTTAGATTTATTCTATTGATCTATTCTATAGTAAAAAGGTACAAAGCTGTAACTGGGGCGGTAGACGAACGTACAACTTTTTCATCAGTTTTAGTGTCAGCTATTTATGGTCGGCGACTGTTCAAATCCAAATGTTATTTTTCAAGTGTACAAATGCTAATAATGGATTACTGTAGCCCAGGTGTACACCCAGCAGAAGGCGTTTTATGTATCCTTTTACTTACTTTCTATCTATGCTTGTAAATGCTTTTGGGAATTGTTTATGGCCTGCCATCACGGCACTACGGAGGTGTGCATAGGAATGGAAAACTGAATTGCTTGCCTACAACAGGGAATGAAGGCCATTTAAGATATGCATTTGAATTAAAGTTTTCCTCATACCAAACATATATATATATATATATATGTATATGTATATACACACACATATGGGTAGTTGACAAATAAAAATGTGACTTTGTTCATCTCCAATGTTAGCTTTATTGATAAGTCATCTAACTATCCATATGTAAACCTATCCTCTTTTCTTTACTGTAAACTAGTACACATTGTTCCAAGTATATGCTGAGGTGACAGTAATGCTTTCTGCTGTAAAAAACTGTTGCTGTAGCATAGAGTGCAGGTTTAAACTTGAGACTATGCTGCCCACAGGCGTTTTTCATATTAACAAATGTTAGATGCTTCTGTCTTCCAGAGGTTAAAATAACAAAAGACCACAACAATTAGTGACTATTATGATACTCATTTTACCATGAACATGCAGTGGCTTGCTTTATATGCAAGGATATAACAATGGGAATACAGAATAATCATATTAAACTAAATTGATCAGATCAAACACTCTCACATTCAAAAGCTGTGAAAAAAATAAGAAATTGTTTCTGGTGAAGAAAACAAAATAGCTTTAGAAGTGATCAGAAACAGCAAGTGTGCTTAGTATGCATAGCATGCACGTGTCATTATTGAATTTGCTTAAATATGAGAAAGAAACACAGTTGAGCTTTAATATGCAGTTTATTTCATGCCAAAACACCTGTTGGTTCGGTATCACTTACCACAATCCTGCACAGCAGCAGAACCAGACATATTCGTCCGAGCCAAACGGGAGACATGAGAGCTGTAGGTCAGATGTAAGGCGTCAGTCCTTGTTTCTCGTATCTTCTCCCGTCCTCCTCCTGTCTCAGTATTGACCTGTGCTTGTGTAGAGGGTTGGAAATGGGGGGCAGGTAACTGATCACTTCTTTGGGTGGGGCCTTTGAAAGAGCACTTTCTCCTGTTCACACCCAGGTGAGAGACTCGTCTGCTGTGGAGGAGCCCCCTACCACCTCTCTCACCACACTCCGCTTGAAGTAAGCATTCAATTAATAGATTTCGGTTTTATATAAAGGAAGTTAATGCAACGGATTTGAACTGTAAACTCAAGATATAGTGACTGTGACAGTCGTGAAGCTGTAGATAAGTAGACTAGAGTGTCCCCGGTAAGAATTTAGACACTTTACCTTATAATGTAGAAATTTTATTCTGTATATTGCAAAAAAGCATTTTTTTTAGCAAGGTGATATTTAGTTGCTGCCTGAAATCAGTTGTCCTCAAGATGTCCTATTAGAGAAACACATTAGAGTAGAGAATAACATTAACATGTTCACAAATGTTGTCACAGTACTTCAGTATTGAGCACAGCACAAAAAATGCTTTTCTAACCTAGATTTTTTTGTCTTGTTTTCAGCCAAAATATCTTAAAATTTCTTAAATCAAGAAGGAAAAAATTTCATCCAAGTCAAAATTAAATGAGTACCTTTTCAAATAGGTGCACTTTTGTACCTATTAGATTCTAATATGTACATTTTAAGTACTAATATGTACAAAAGTGGACCTTTTAGGTACAAACATGTACCTTTTAAAAAAGGTACCGCCACAGTAACAGCTTTTGTGCCTTTTTTCTGAGAGTGTGGGATAAGCAAATATGCTTTTTTTTGTTAAAAAAAAGAAGAAAAAAAAGATAATTTTTCTTACCCCTTTATCATATCATTTAGCCTGTCTTAAACAAAAAAAAAGAAAGAAAAAAAAACTATTATTTTACTTCAAGAAAATCCTTCTTGCTTTATTAATTTTTAGATATGTTTGCTGGAAACAAGACAAAAATAAATAAATAAAAATAACCTAGAAAAGCATTTTTTTATTGCAGTTTATTGTTTTATCATTAGAAATTAGACAACCCTCTTTTTGTGAGTTCCAGTTTTTCATTCTGTCAACTGGAACGTGTTTTGATATTTTGATTCAATATGCCTTTTTAGTGTAGCTTTTGTGTTCAAACACTTTTCAGATCCACTAAAGACTGGCAACACTTTAAAGAACTTTGAGAATTCACCTGTGCTGCAAGTTTATGTGCTACACCTTTCACCGAAATGCAGTTTGCTCCAAGCTAAACATAAACAATCAGGAAACACCCAACCAAGGGTGTTGGTTATGACTATAGTCGTTAGTTCCAATGAACTCTACATCGACAGAACCTACGACCACAGTAGCTTATCAGAAACACACCCCAGCGTGGTAAAAACATCAATACAGCTTCATACCACTAGATGGTGGGAATCACAAAAACAAGCTCTCTCTCGCTTACTTTACTGCTTTTATAGTGGTGCAGCATACTGTAGGTAAGAGAGGTAAGAGCTATGAAATGCATAATACAAACCTGGCCTAATGATTTCAAAAAATGATTAAGGAGTGGGAAAAAATCTTTTTATTCTACACATTTATTGAAATGCTAGTCTTTAAAATTGTATTCTTGCTCACCACAACATTCACAAAATGGCTTCAAGAGCAAAACGCCACAGGTATTTTTAAACTTCCGACAAACCCCCAACAAACATTATTACCAGACATAACAACAACATTGTTTTAAAAACACAGAACGATCATCGTACAAACAACAAATCATTCACTTAACAAGTTTTTAATCACGGAGTATTAAATCCCTCGTACCTTCACATAACACTGAATCCTCCTGCTGTTCAGCCTAATGCAAATATAATAGAAGTCCATTGCATCATGTGACTGAACTAACTAATAATAATCAACATTACTTTTAAATCAATCACCTTGTTTATATTACATGTAATAAAACTTGATTACAGGATTTACAGAAAGAAAAGCTTTAGAATACATTAAATGCTACATAATAACAGAATACCACATTATTTTTGTGGAGTATTTTTCCTTTCAGTTGTTAAATTGCATAATTGTTAATCGTCTAATGTGTTGATGTTTTCTTTGAACTCTTGTCTGCGTATTTGGGATGTAACACAAAGTGCAACATGTTTAGCAATATTGGTCTTGAAATAGGCTCAGACCACCCAGGCCAAGGAAATATAGATAAATGTACACTATTTAACAAAAGCTCAGACCCATTTATTGCTGTCATTTTAATATCAAATACTCATCTAGTGCTTAAAACAATCCTGAGAATGAGACCGAATGTTAGATCACTGCTTAATGTTCATTTGCTTTGAATTTTGGCTTCGTACCCACTGAAGTCAGAACCTTGGATCCTGAAGAACGAAATAACTGACCTGAACCCTCTAGAATTATAGGACCACTACTCTGTCCACCTTTCCCTGATACAATGTTCTGAACACCGTTCACTGATAGCTCACTGCTATTTACCTGTCCAGATGCAAATTGAGGCAGTCTCACTAGGTTTGGAGTTCCTGTGCTGACCGACACAGGAGACTGACTTGGGCCTGTAAACAGTAGATTACCTCCACTAATAGAAGTCTGTAGAGTAGAATGACCACTAACCAGTAGCTGGCCGTTGATCTGACCAGTTGGAATTTGAGGCACTGGAGTTCCCGGGCCTCCGATCATCAATACATTGCTTCCATTGACAGGACTTGTTACTTTCCCTTCATTCTGAGCACTGGTAAGGGAGCCATGAACTACTGTTTGGTTCATATGTACCATTCCACTCAACTCCTGTGGGTAACTTACTGGGTAAAGTAGCTGAGGACTCGTGGGATGATGACTTGGACCTAGTCCACTAACAACTACTTTACCTTTGTCTGCCAGACCATCTGTAAGAGTTACTCTACCCTGCCCGTTCTGCAGTGAACAAATTCCTTCTAGTTGTTGCTGTGGCATCAATACAAGTTCTGAAGTTGGTGAAAGGCTCTGAATAGCAACAGGATTAACTTCCCCCAAAACGTTGGTAATTATAACTGGACTTTGAGGTCCAATTTGTGAGTAGAAGACTGAATCGCCAATGGTGTTGTTTGCTAAAACAGCCTGTTGTCCACTACCTAAACATGCAAGTGTATGACTGTTACCTTGAGTCAGAATTCTCCCAGCTTCTGGATTTCCATTATTTATGTACACACCTTGCCCAAACCTATCATCTGACAGCAAAACATTGCTTGCCATTGGCATTCCAAAGTACATGGGCTCCTGCATGATGATGCCCTGATTAGGTGCAGTTTGGACAAGTGGTGATTTAACAGGTATCTCCTCAGGACTGGGCTGGACGATGTTGGTCGTGTGATTAGAAGATCCAACTGCGTTTGGTGTTGTCTCAAAAGGGGTATCCAAAACTTTTGGGTCAGTCTGTCTGAATTCACACACATCAGCCAAAGTCTTGAACTTTGAACTCAGGTTGTTCAAGAACTCCAGATCTTCATTAGACTCGGTGAAGCTGAGGTTCCCATTGGAACAAGTAGCAGATCCTTCACCCTCATAATCATACTGCTTCAGTCCTTGCTTTGGAGAATCATTATCTGATAGGAACCTGGATTTCTGCAAAAGAATGAGAAGAAGTGTAATTCTACTTGTAATTTAATTCAGTGTTAGACAGTACACCCAAAAATGTAAGTTCTTTTATCATTGACTCATGATGCTCCAATTCTGTGTGGCTTTCTTTCTTCTGTGGTTATCCAAGATCTGGATAAGCGTGCTTTTGCAATTCTTTGAAACCTTATGATAATCCACAAGTAATCCACACAGCAACACATAATCAGTTAACATCAGGTAAAGCAAAGAGTGCGTTTGTAATAATAAAATCCATCATTAAGGCATTTTAACTTTAAACCATTGCTTCTGGCCAAAACCCATAATCATTTTGATTACATAATCACAATGTCATTTTTTGACGTAAAGGTCCTTATAGGGAGTGATGTGATCTAATGTTAAATTTCTACCAATACGTTTGATTGAAGAATTAAACTCATCGACATCTTGGATGCCCATAGGGTAAGTACAATAATTGAAATCTTTGGGTGAACAATTCCTTTAAATACACCTCAATAATTAATTAATTAAAAAAAAATCACATACACTTGCAAGGTATTTTTTTAGGAATGCGTCAAGCGCGACATGTTCTTCTTGCCACCTCTTCGAGTTTTCCATGTCCACGTCATAATAAACGCCTCCAAATGCACTCTTCTGCATCATTCCAACCGTATTAGAACTGTTATTTACAGCCTGGTTGGACCAGTGGGTTTGCGTTTTATCCATTGGGATTTTAGAGTCAGCTTTCACCATTCCTAAAGGTTTTTGGGATGATTTTATTTCATTGCTGCCTGCATTGTGGAGTTTTGGTAGCACGTCCGTCTTAAAAACATCCTGCAAGAGAAACAGAATCAGTTATCATACAATATATATATAATTAGAATATAATTATAAGATGTGCATGATCATGAAGGGATTTTTTTTTTTTTACCACTTTTGCTTCTGTGCAATAAGAGATAAGTTGTTGATTTAATTCAACTGGCATATCAATAAATGTTTTTCCATATTTCCCATCACATTTAATTACGGCCATGAGTCCCACTAAAAAAAGGGAAAGACATACAAACACATTTAAAACGTTTGTTTGTCTTACAGTGTTACCACTAATAATACATTTACAGTGGAACACCACAGCAAAGTAAGATCATGCTCACAGATTAGGCAGAGGAGTCCTAGTATTAGAAAACCAATTCCTGATGCTCCAAAATTGGCTGATGTAGTGCGTATGGCTTTCATTTGTGAAACACAAAACAGTCCTTCGGAGCAAGTGCAGACCTCTAACTGGAGGACTTGCTCATCAGGGCAGGCCAGTCCTTGCTTGTCTCTGATCTCCATGGTAACGTCATAAAAACCAGGCTGTAAGTCACCTTCAGCGAACAGCGAAGCACTTACATCTGAAGAGGTGAGGAACAGAGAGAACCTAACTATTATGCCACAATAAACAAGAATGGTTATTATCTTTTGCAGGCATGGCCGGATAGCTTTCAGTTTATTGTAAATAACAATAAAACATTCTTAGATCAAGAGGATAGTGTACACTTATTTCACTTTATTCATCATTCAAATAAATAATATTATCTGTTTGGTATTACCATTTATATGCTGCAAATTCCATTTGCCCTTCGTCTTCTCTTGTATCAATCTGAACTCTAGTGGAGCTCCGTTGGGACCTGAATCTTTATCTTCTGCTGTGATATTGACCATTCTGGTATCATTGCAGAGAGTGTGCACACTTTCAAGGAGTTTGGGGCAGTTATCATTCAGGTCCTCCACCTGCAAAGCTATAGTCCCTGTAGACGTCTGAGAATTCAGTTCTAGAATGTAAAACAAACATAAACATGTTACAGTCAACCTTTACTATTTGATAAACTTAAAAAAAGCTCTTTTAGAGAAAACACTTTTAAAACGCATCCCAGGATCCATGACATGATTTTCAAGAAATCCCAATTTTGACATCAAATTTTCAATAATGCTGAAAAAAAAAATCAATATTCCCAACGTAATGCTTTGACTTCTTGTTCATACTAACCATCTGTAATGCAGAGGATCTTGGCATAGTAGGTCCCATTTACCACAAAAGGAGACTCACGATCTGGTAACTTGTTCAGTTTTATCTCAGCCGTATCCATATCAATAGAAATCCAGTTGTCAGGGTCATATGTCTTAGCATATCTAAACAAACATAGCCATGACATTACTGGAATTCCAAATTTTAAGTTTCTAAACCTCAGATATAACATTCAGTCAAATACGCTATAATATCAAGGTGTATAAATGCTTATACACACATTTGATTTGCATGTCTTGGGTTGTTTTGTACTGCATATTCATAACTCGTAAAGTCTTGAAAAATACTTTTTTTAAGACATGCTTGGAAAAAACTTACTTGACTTTTTCTGCTGTTTTGCCTGTGTCTTCTTCTATAGCAGTGTACTTGGCAATCACTCTTGGAAAAGAATCTTTGGGGTTTTCAGATACAGAAATAGGCTTGATCTTTGGCTTGAACTTTGGGGCTTCTGGTTTGTTTTTGACATTGATCTTTACTGAGTATTTCTTTTGCCCACTGGAGCTTCCTCCGAAAACCATATGACCTGCTCCAAATCCTCCACCTGCCCCAGAAGCTCCAGCTCCACCACCTGCTCCAGAAGCTCCAGCTCCACCACCTGCTCCAGCTCCTCCACCTGCTGCTCCTGCTCCACCCCCTAGAGGTGCTCCTGGAGGTGCTTTGTTTGCAACAACTAGATTCAGATTCATATCAGATGCTGACTCAAAGTCAACAGGCTAGTGGAGAGAACAAGGTTCAATTAGTTACTCAAAAAATAAATAAATGTATGCGTACATAAATATAAAAAATAAAATGAATAAATGAATACATAACTCCTTAACTAATATGTATGTAAACAGCACACCCTTATTACATTTCAGCCCTCATCTCCTTGCTTCCATCACTTCTTAGAAATGTGTACAGAATAAGCACCAACCTTGTTCAGGTACAAAACACCCATATTTGTCTTCGGATCAGTTTCAATAGAGAAACGTCCATCCTCGTTCCCCGAGACTATTTCAAACTCGGCCAACCAATTGTCTGTCAATTCTTCATCATTATCCAGTGCTTGGATCCTCAAAACCTCAACAGGGGCCTCATTCTCATCAACACTTGCTGAAAACTATAAAACCAGAATAAAAAAAATGTCCACACTTTTCTTCTTTGACAACTTTTTCTTATACTTTTTGGCAGAACTATGCCTTAAAGTGTTTTTTTCCCCAGAAGACTTTTAATATTTTAAATTAATAGGCTAGTTCACCCAAAAGTCAAAATTAGCAGTCTACGTATATGTGACTTTCTTCTTTCAGACATAATCGGAGTTGCTTTAAAAACAGTCCAGACCCCTCTAAGCCTTTTCATGGGACTAAACAGATATTTGCTGTATACACTTCAGAAGACGTTAAATAAAGTTAAATAAAGTATGCATCCCTTACACAGCTCAGAGGGGTAAATAAAGAGAGCACAACGCTGATCATAAATTAGAAACACATTAGTAAAGAAAACTGGTGGAGGATTTTGGTAGAAGCCACGAAAAGACTGCTTTTCCTTTGCTTAGGAAACCTTGGTTCCTTTGCTCCTACATTTCCTAGAGACACGTGAAACACATCTGTCCTATGTCATCCGCCTGAACGTCTTCAGGTTACTTTAGTCAGCAGAACTGAGAGAAAAGTGTTTATTACATTTGAAATATGGATAATTATTTTGCAAAAACAGATGGACTTGCTACAGGAGGCCTTTATTCACCCCCCAGAGCCATGTGAGTAATGTTTTATTACACATATGCTTGCTTTATTAAGAGTGTTTTGGACTGTTAAAGAGAAACACCTGGCCACTGCAATGATAGAGATTAGAAGTGCCAGGAAAGATTTTAATATAACTCTAATTGGATTATTCTGAAAGAAGAACAAGTAAAACAAAGAGTTTTACACACTATAAAACACACTATTCCTTTAATTTAAAACATACCGTAAAGTAAAGCTTTTAATTTGACATTTTTTTTATTGTAATTTTTTTAAATAAACTTTTGTTTAATTAATATTACAGTATGTCAAATACAGTGTTTATATACATGTATATATATATATACACACAGTATATTAATACATTTTTATATTAAGATTTGAAATACACTATGAAATCTCCATAAATACAGTTAAAGAATTTTTCCAAAAAAAAGAGTATTTAATGTCTAAACTGTGGCTATTTAAGTTACATTAGCCAGTGCATAGTCACCTCATCCTTCTCCAAAGTAGGAATATTGTCATTGACATCCAGGATATCTATAATTACAGTAGCTGTAGTAGACATTCCTTCAGGACTTCCATACATGTCAGCAGCTTGCACCGTAAGAACAAAAGACCTGTGTTGCTGTTCAAGAGAATGGAAACTTGAATGTCCAGATGATTTGCTGGTAACTTTTGAAGCTACCAACACACAAGCATACATACAAATATCAGTATAACTAGTAACAAATACCTCTCTGTCAAGCTTTTTGTTGGCTACAGAGATTGTTCCATTGTCTTTATCAACAGCAAAGAAAAGCATGCTGTTGTTTGGCTCTTGTTTGATTAGGCTGTATGCTATCTTAGTATGAGCAGTGTTTGGCTCATCTGCATCTTTGGCTACAACTTGTGTTACAATGGTACCTAGAAAGGAAAAAGCTATTACAAAAACAACTCTTTCCCACATGATCTTCATTCCTAATTTCAGAAAATTGAAAATTTTTTGACAAGAGCAATGCAGTGGCAGGCTCACCGATTGGGCTCCCTTCAAAAACGCTGCTTCGTTCTGGCTGGATGAAAACTGGTGGGTTATCATTCTGGTCTTCCACAATAATGTTGATTTTAACGTTATCTTCTGCTATGGTGTTGTTAGCATACCATGCAGTGCTAATAAGCTACAAGACAAAAAAATGGTTATAAAAATACCATAGGAAATCTTTCTGGAGCTTGTGTATACATATTATTAGTAATGTGTTGATATTATTGAAATCAATTATCCAAGTTGTCACTTACTAAAACATTTCAAGTTGACTAAACTTAAAATTGATAGGCAGCACTTTTCTGTCATTTTCTGCCTTAAAACGTAGACATATAGCCCTTGTGACAGTCTTTAGTGTAATACATGACCTAGACTTTAAATATGTTTGTAATCCTCACTGTGTAGTATTGTCTCTCCTCGCGATCCAGGGGCCGTGTAATGCGAACATATCCTTTGTATGAGTCTACTACAAAGTAACCAACGGGTGGCTGGTTGGCTCCTGGTCCTCTTAGAGTGTAGCGCAATGGCACGGTCTCATCATTGTCTGATCGGACCTGAGAAATTTCACATTGCATGGTTAAACAGCTGAAGTCAATTAAAAAAAACATTTTTTGTTTAAAAATCACAATCAGTATCAGAAATAATTAGTCTTACTGATGTGTTAAAATCACCCGCTTCGGATGTTATCACTCGATTGAATCGGCCGTTATCAGTCGTTATCAGCCCATTCAATGGGTCAGTAGGGGCCTAGTAGGCTGTTATCATGCGCACATCAATCGAAAAAAAAAATGTTCTAACACTTTACGTCAATAATACTGTTTTTCTATCATGGTAAAGGGTAGGTGTCAGGGTTGGGGTAGGTGTAGACGCTAAATAAACACAATCTAATCGCTAGAATAATTAATTTTATTTTAAGTTTAACCA
>JAUMHR010000079.1:6758381-6777008 GCA_032361145.1 Enteromius fasciolatus
GAAATGAGATGCTCTTTAGTGTCATTGGGCATTTCTGTGAAAGCTCCTGCCATCCCAGCAGCTCCACACTTACACAACAGCAACAGGAGTGGGATGACTGCAACAAAGGAGAAATACAGAGATTATTTTCACACCATAAATAACAATCATAATATCTTTTTTGTGTTCTCAGAATAGCAATGACAAAAAAAAGTTGACAGGAGAGCTATTTATTAATTCTCAATTCATATTAGTCGCTTGAAAATAAGCTTTATGCATATTCGCCAGGGGCAGGACTGAGCACCCCTGGTCTACAGAATGTCATATTAAAAGAGATTTACATGGTAGACTTCATAAAGATACTAAACAAACTCACGCAATAATGTAAGGAGTCCAAGGAAGAGCAGGCCGATTCCAGCTGGCCCAAACGTGGATCCTTTCTTTACTCCTCCCTGTGCTCCACTTGTTCCTGATCGTTCACAAGCTCCCTGGACGGTACAGGTGCACACATCCACCTGAATCTTCTGAGGTTCTGGACAAGACAAGCCCTGCTGGTCCTTGACGTCCACCATCAGCTTATATTCTCCCGGCCATGGCTTATCCTGGGTTCTGAAGATGGCAGTCGTATCTAATGAGATGAAAAACAGAAGAGAAGAAATTGCTGAATATTTACGGTTATTCTCGTAGCTTCTATTTTAACAATGTTCTTACTACCTTTCTGGGCCTTGAATGTTTCAGTTGCATTGCTTTCTAGATCAGAAAGCTTTTGTATTTCATCAGAAATAACGTAATTTGTGTTCTAAAGATGAAGGTTTGGAACGACAACAGATCTCTGAATAGTACTTCACATTTTTGACTTTTAACATGTGGACCCCTAGTGACACATGGAGGTACTGCGGCAGTATTTGTGGACATATTGTGAATTAGACTTGCCTTTTTAAATGACATGTCAATGAAGCATTGTTGTGGGTCAAAACATTATATCTGGCATACCGTTGAAATGCTCGATTGTCCATTTTCCCTGGGTTCCTTCTGGGACAACATTAAAGATGAATGGAGCTCCATTGGGTGGTGCATCCTCATCCACTGCAGTGACTAAGACGGCATCTTTGTCGGTGCAGAGTGTCTGGACTTTGCTTGTCAAAGTTGGGCAGTGGTCATTAAAATCCTCTACTTGAATGGCGATGGTGCCGGTTGCGGTCTTTGAAGGCAAGTCTATAAGAGAAAAAGACAAACGTATTTGTAAACAATAGTATATATTTTTTTCATTTGCATTCGATAAATGTGTAAATGTGAGACAAATGTTATTATAGTGTACCATATATTACTTCAAAAGTAAAGGGCTGAAAAGTGTTGAAATGTTTTTAAAAGTAGTAAAAAAAATTATAAATAAAATTATATAAAAATAATGCAATATTAATGAATTGATTAAATCAATTAAATCAAACCATTTTTTACGACATAACATGAAGATGTTTAATCATCCAAACATTTTCAGTAGCTATAGTTAATCAATGTGAGGATGGCGCCATCCTCAGGACAGGTGATGTACCTGCAATATCTCTTACATTACACTGATTGGTCTATGAGTTAATTAAGTATATTATCACATATTATGGCAGTGAACTGTAACCTGGCAACATCTGGGAAAAAGAAACACTAAAACCCTTTTTATTTTAGTATTTTTATACTTTTGTTAATATTTGCATTCAATTTTATTTTTATGCTTTCAAATAAATTTTCATATTTTAGTGATTTTGTTGTGATTTTTTGTCATTTTTATTTATTTCAAGTATTTATTGATTTCATTTTTAATAATATCTTAAACCGTTTTTAGTTTCAGTTATTTTAGTATTTAAACTAAATAAAAATCAGAAATGTTGCCTTGGCAACTAGCTGAAATAAAATAAACGTAGGTATATTTTTGGTATTTAAAAAGTTGTTGGTAGCCAGCACTATATGGAAAAAAAAGACTACCAGAAATTGTTTGGTTACCCATTTTCTACCAAATAACTGAGTAAATCCTGACAGAATGTTCATTTTTGGGTGAACTGTTCCTTTAAGGATTTAGTTAATATAGGTTTTTAATTAATAACCCTGCAGAGAACTTGCCTTGAGTTATGCTGAAAATCTTGGCGTAGTAAGTGCCGTTAACTAGAAACTTGGACTCGCGGTCAGGAGCCTTGTTCATTTTAATGGCTCCAGTTGTCTCATCGATGGTCAGCCAGTTATCTGGGTCATATCCTTTAACATACCTATAAGAGAAGGGAACATAGTTAGCTTAAGCTCAATTCTCATTGTTTTCTATGCCGTTTCCTCATCTTTCTGTAAACGTACTTTACGTTGGTAGCTTCCTTTCCTGTGTCTGTATCGATGGCGGGGTATCTTGCGATGACCTCATTGCTGTTAAAAGTCTTGCCTTCTGATATGGGGATGGCTTTTGTTAGGGGCATGAACTTGGGTCCTTCTGGCTGGTTTTTCACCTTGATGTTCACATTGTATATCGGACCCCCTGACGTCGACCATGAACCTCCAGAACCTCCACCTCCGCCTCCAGCTCCAGCTCCAGCTCCAGCTCCACCACCTCCACCTCCGCCTCCGCCTCCACCTCCACCACCGCCTTCTCCGGCACCGCTGCCCCCGAAGTTGATACCTATGTTTTGTACTCCTCCACTCACAGAGGGGTGGAATGGAGCAACGTTCATTACACCAATGCCAAGGTTCAGGTCTTTGACATCCTCATAATCGACAGCCTGCAGGTAAAACAGACATGAAATACTTCATTCATTCATTTTACCTTCTAATACATTCTATTAATTTTATTCGGAATGGATACATTAAATAATTGAAAAGCGAAAGTAAATATATATATATATATATATATATATATTTCAAAAGGCTGCTGAAAATTGTCGTATAATTATAATATTTATGGGTATATTTGTGGCAATAGCCAACAGTACAATGTACTGGTCAAAATAATTTCTTTTATGCCAAATATCATTAGAATATTAAGTAAAAATCATGTTCCATGAAGATAAATATATAAAAATGTTTGATTATTGCTAAGAACTTCATTTGGACAACCCTTATGACTGGTTTTGTGGTCCAGCTGTACTATTATAGAAATAAATCACATTTACTATTTAAAAGTTTCTGTCTTTAACAACAACGCTTAAAATAAAAAGAGAATCTGTCATGACATTCCTTTAATATCAACTGCTTACTTAATTATATTTAACAATCATTTGTTTACTTAATTGAAAAACAATATGCTAATATGTATATCAAAAATATGACCAATATCGGTATGAATACTGACATATGTCATACCAGAAACTATAAAAAGAAATATCACTGCACACCTTGTCGAGCATAATGACCGCCTCATTGGTCTTAGGGTCCGTGTGAATGCTGAAGTATCCAGCCTCATTGCCTGATGCAATATAGCACTTAGTCACCCAGTTGTCCGTGTCTTTAAGATCCAGGTCAGTTGCTTTGAGTCTCATCACCTCTACTTTCTCTGTATTTTCCTCAATACTGGCCTCAAACTATGGAGAAAGCAAAAAGAAGTTGCACAAATTGAAGGAACGACTACAACAGCATACTGTAACTGTGTGGATGTAAGCATAGTGTGAATAATTTCTTACTGGGCCTTCCAACACAGGCGGATTATCGTTGACATCGTTGATCTTGATGGTGACCGTCCCTGTGGCTGCATTGCCTCCTGCAGCTCCATTCAGGTCAGATGCTTTGACAAGCAGGACATACTGATCAATAGACTGAAAAGACAGGTGGCTTGTGAATAAAAAGGTGGAAACATCTACATACTGCTCATTATGCTCAACAAAAGCAGCCATTGTGTCTTTATATGTTCCTGCGTTTCTTTTTTAAACTGAAACGATAACAGAACATCTGGCACTGGCACAATCGAGCTCATACGTGCTGTGAATGAAGAGGAGCCAGTGTTATGTAGCGTGCTCCATATCAGAAACACATTTGATACAGTGACGGACGGTGGCCTCTCACCTCTCTGTCCAGGTTAGGACTGACAACACGGACCGTGCCGTCATTGTCAACTCTGAACATATTCGGTCCAGCTGGCTGCTGCTCAACAATCTCATACTTGATTTGAGAGTTTGGGTTTCCTGGCTCATCGGCATCAAAGCAATTAATCTTCATCACTGATGTATCTGGAACAAATAAGAGTGCCCACGATAAATGAAAGGAAAAGTATTCTGAAAAATGCACTCTTTATATTTATGGTTTCGAAAAAAGTGAATACTTTTTAATACCATTTTAATAATATAATACATTTCAAACGGTGTAACCTTTATTATATTATCGTTCTCAGACCTTTTAAACAGCAAATATGCATTAAACTGACCTAATGTGACCTTAAAGACATTTACAGTTTTTCTAAATATTTCAATAATCTATTTCAAATAAATAATGGTTTTTATTCATCAAAAAATCATAAAAAAGTATCAAAGTTTTCTCAGCACAACTGAACATTGATAATAAAATATATATTTAATATTTCTTGTAATAATATTGTAATTAAATTTTTATAAAATTACTTTTAATACTATATTGTGGCTCACATAAACGCGTTGATTTAAAAATCTTCCAGATCCCAGGTAGTGTATATTTGACATTTAGTTTTTTTGTTAAATCATTAATTCATAAATATCATTACTTTTTTGGGGGAGTTGTACCACATTACATTTTACAATGAGCCTTATACTACCGGATATTTATAATATTTCTAATTCATTCCTTATTACATTACTGTTAAATAATAATAAGACATTATTAAAGGTTATAATAAAGAAGAAGATATTATTAGTTATAAAATATTTTGCAAGATCTTGCAAAAAAGAGAAAAAAATCATAATACAGAAAAGTACAAAGAACATCAAAATGTGTATATGAATCCATTTTTAATAGATCCATTAAATTATAAGGTAATCTGTAACAGCTGTAGATCACATACCTGTTGGGCTGAGCTCGTCTACAGCCCCTGGACTCATCTGACCAAAAACAGGTGGATTGTCATTCTGATCCTTCACTTTTATTCTCAGCCCAATGTCATTTTCTGCAATCGTACCATCTGTGAACGTTGCAATGCCTGAAAGCTGCAGAGGAATACATTCAAGATCACCATTCATCATAATCAAGCGTAGGTGCTAAAGTCACCTTCGTCATCATCATCATGAATCATCATTGTCATCACAGCCATTTCGCTTACATTGTATTGTGCGATGGACTCTCGGTCAAGGAGCCCCGTTATCCTGACATATCCGTTTTCAGGATTCACCACAAATAAATTGAACGGCTCCTGGTCTGCACCGACGCCCTTCAGTGAGTACCTCACATTTTTCAGCTTGATGTCTTCCTTATCTGAGCGAATCTAAATAAATCAGAAACACATTTAACACAAAAACATATTAAGCGTACAGCGTACATCAACTACTTTTACAATAATGACACTGCAGCTTTTGTAGATTAAACTTTGAACAAAAAGAAGCTAAAGCTGTCATGTGCACCCAAAAATTAAACTTACTGAAGATACAGTACTCTCTCAAAGATGAGATTTAAACTCAACAATGCTGCAGTGAATGGGTGCCGTCATAATCAGGGTCCAAACAGCTGACAAAAACATTGCAATAATCTAATTCACATGACTCCAAAAAAAATGAGTTTGTAAGAAACAAATCCATTATTAAGTGTTTTAACTTTAAAACATTGCTTATAAATGAAATACTACAATTGATAAGCCATAAGATGAAACATGAAAAATGCTGTTTTTTCACATCAGAAGCTGTTTTGATATGTGTATATTTATTTCCTGATTCAAAGCAGAAAGCAATTTTATGGAGATGACTTGAAGTTAAAAAGACGGTGATATATTTATTTATTACAAAAACAGCTTTTCAAGTCACAAGCCATTCATTTATTGGAGTCATGTTGATTAGTTGTGGATTATTCTGATGTTTTTATCAACTGTTTGGACTCTCATACTGACGGCACCCATTCACTGCAGAAGATCTACTGATGAGCAACTGACTTTTTTCTGCAAAGCTGTTCAGATAAAAAAAACTGAACTGATCTTCAGTAAGTTTTCACTCTTGGGTGAACTATTTCTATAAGTGTGCTATAAATTGCAATTACATGAAATCCTGGTGAGAAAGTTGATGCCTGACTCGTCTTTATTAAACTTTGAGGTTGATTGCATATTAATGCATCTGACGCGTGAAAAGTCTCACTCACTTTTGCGATGAACTCTCTCTTGGTGTAATCCACATTTTCTTCCAAGATTTGGGGAGGGACGATCCATTCCCTCTTCTGCCTGTGGAGGGCCACAGAGTGCTGGAATCTGGCTTCGACCTCAAACACATGCTGTGGGAAAACAGAAATGCACATCAACAATTTGTGAAGACAGTCTTATCCTGCAAACCTTCACACAGAGCAGAAATAGCAGACCAAGAAATGTTTGTTTTTATATTCATTGCCCTGCCTGGTGAGAACGTTCTCATTTTGTAAATGATTCACTGATGAGTCATTATGAATTATTGAAACTGTGGTTGCAACTTGCACGCATACCGGGTTTGACACTAAGCTCTTCCTAAATTAAACACATGTTGTAATTTATCTAAAAGTGATATAAAAATATAAACCTGAAAAGATTTGCAACCACAGAAAAAAAAAAAAACCCTGCAGAGTCAAAAATTTAATTCAGCAGACCTCTAATTAAGAACGATAAGATGAAGAAATACTTGGCAAAAAGCAAAATGCATTCCATTTAAGTTGAGATCACCTTAATCAGACCACACACAAATAAGATAAAACATGCACACACACAACAGAATGAAAAGAAAACCCTGCACTATTACAAATATAAAATGCAGTGTTTTAGTAAAGTGGCTTCTTTACTTTCTCCCGCTGTGCATTTCTGAATTGTAACTACAGAAACTGCACAGTACTTCTACAAGTGTTTATAATGATGTTACATGGAGACTTCACAATTTGTGCAGTAATTGCATAAGATTTGATACATGCATTAGTTTGCTTTACGTAAACTGCAGGCACACTGATTATCATATAAATAAAGAGAAGTGGAAATACAAGGTAATAAAAACTGTGTTTAAACACACATGTGTATGCATGTATGCAAAAATATTAAAAGCGAAAGCCAAAACAAACAAAACCGTGCTGTTGGCATATCTACCCAGCATGTACCGATAAAAGCAATAGCCTAATATGGGCCTTCACTGAGATTCTCCAACTTAAACGATTCCAGGTAAAGTGATTTTCACTCATTTAATAGATCACAGTCATTTAGTAGTCAGTAGTCGATCAGTGACTCATCTTCATTAGAACTGGCATAATTATTACTGAGAAATGTCAATCATTGTGGTGCCAAGGGGTGGGGATTTCAACTAAACAGCGATTGAATAGAATAGGCTATACTTTCTCACACAATACTTGCAGATCCAGCTTGACTGCTGTAGCTTGTCTGTCTGAATTTTAGATGGAGGCTGTTCTGAAATGCCCTTTACGAAAATACACCATGATCTATAATGAAAGTTGCCAAAAAAAAAACCCAAATACTAGTTACTATGATAACGCCATAATATGTTAGCTAGGGATCTCCAGACCAATGTAAAAAATAAATAAATAAAAACTTTAAAAATATTATTGATTGACAGTATTAACAATATTACAGTATACTAGTAACTTACAAATAACTTGTATATGCTACACTGTAAACAATGAATAGATAGACAGATAGACATATATATATATATATATATATATATACACACACACACACACAGATAGATAGATAGATAGATAGATAGAAAAACTAAAATCAACTGCGACGGCAATGGTTGTGAAAGTCCAAAAGTATAATTTATCATTTTATTTTACCATGCTCCTTTGTTTGTACACCCAGTTGCCTTTGTACATTTCTGTAAAGGGTAGGACAATTGAGGCCATTGCCCTCCGGCATTTTGAGGGTTAAAGACAATACGGCTTTTTTTTTTACTTTTCCACACTAACTCAACTAAACCCAAATGTTGTTTCTTAACACATCGACCCTTCTATAAACAAACAGGCTGCCAAACAAACAAAAGGAGTTTCTGTTTGAGGTATTATGTTTTTCGCTTTACACAACGATACTTTGCCATGCAGAAGACAGATTAACATCTAGAATGCTAACTGTTGACAGATACATTTAAAACACGTAAATCTTACCGATAGTCCAAAACAAAACAGAAAAGCCACAGCAGGCGATATACGCCGGGCCATGTCCGGAGGAACACACGGTATTTCCTGATCACCTGAGATCCGCTGCTGTCACCAGCTGCTTGTGGAAAAGTTTATTAGATCCCGCCGCGGGAGAAGTGCGTCCCGGTGCTGCTAGACGCGAGAGAATGCGAATGAGAGCTTTACACTAACTCCTTATTCATTGTTTCATCCACACCCTCACCTTGCGGGTTAAAAGGAAGAATTAACGTCACAAAGTTGGGTGTGTGTGAGAGAGACAGAGTGTAAGCGCGAAACACACACAGAGAGAGAGAGAGAGAGAGGGAGAGAGAGAAAGGGGTGGGTGATGTATAATTAAAATTACATTTCATGTATCATAAGGGGTGGCGAGTGTTCTCACCCAGTAGTATCATCACCCCAAGAACCATTCTTAACCCTTTATGTGATGTATTATGAGCAACAAAACTTGGATCATTAAAATAAATAAATAAACTTTTACATTATTTTATAAATATGTTATTATACGTTATTGAAGTCAATCAATATGAGATAATATATATATATATATAAATGATATTTATTAAATATGTTATTATACATTATTGAAGTCAATCAATATGAGAAATATATATATATTCATTTAGCACAAACAATGCAATTTAACACAATTAATTTAAAATGTGTCAGATAATTAAATTAATTGTGTTAAATTGCATTGTTTGTGCTAAATGAATACATTTGTATATATCATGCAACTTGGGCTACGTTTTAAAAGGTGCCAGGTGAAATGGTTGACTTGATTTCATAAGTAGAACGTGAATCTAATGCTGATATTTCTATAAATATAAAGTTTTCAATAATCAAATGGTAAATTTCAGTGCTTGGACAGTTATACTGACATAATCAAATGTAAACAACATATAAAATAAAGTGATAGAAGAGGAAAGTTCTGCATAATTTTAATAAAGGTTTTAATGTGTTTATGTATGCATGTATAAAACCCTAAATAAACGTATAAATACATACACATGTTTGCTAATCAAGGGGATAAAGGCCAAAAATGTATCCAGATGGGTAAAGATGGGCTAACATAATTCCAAAAATACAGTTTATTTGTTGGCATGTTAAAATACATTTCAAAAACACATATTAAAGTATGTGCATTACACAAAAGGCATGCTTTTGTAAATATGCAGGCTTCTATTACTCAGTGTGATGCTGCACGTGACTGTAATGAGCTGAAATAATAAATCCTAAAATCATTCATTTTTAATTCACAAAAAAACCTTTGAGCAATTATGTGTAGTTTTGCTAAAAAGTTATTGTGCTGGCTTAATGATTAAGTTCATTGGCAGATCAGAAGCAATGCTCTTTGAGGTGCTCTTCTTTAGAATTAATTTGAATCACACTTAGTATAAATTGATAGCCACAGAAGCTCACACCTTAACATGCGCTTATTAAAAGTTGGTCATACTTAAAACAGCTCAACTGAAACGTGTCTGAGGGCTTGGCCAACTAAACAACTAATCAGCAAATAGTTTCTATTGTCTATTATTCGTAATGGACGTGTGATTGTATGCTAAATTATTTTTGGAATTAAATTTGATCAATAGTTTTGCATGCGAGCTTCGTGCACACACTGCGATAAGACTCCCATACATGTCCCAGTGTGCTTCGTGACGTAAATTCAGTGGAAAGGAAAGAGAGTTTTGATGAAAGGTGGAATAAATGCTTACTTTGAAGGAGGTGTAAGAAAAGAGTGGGGAAAAACCTGGTACTGGGCGAGACAACTTTAGCTGTTTATTCTTTCCTTGTTGATCTGTCTTTCACTTAAACACTCCCAGTTCCTCTGAACGTTGCTGACTTGTCTCAATTTGAAAATTTAATTCTAATTCACCGTGTTAAGTATGAGCACAATACTTCAGCATTAATATGCTTTTAGAGATCTTAAAAAGGTCTTGGGGTCTAGAATATGAGGGGCTAAGAATATGTGTTTTAGAGAAGCTCTCAATGGCACGTCTTCGCCATTTGCACACATTTAGAAAACATTCTGGATGTGAACTCCATTCAGATGAAGCCTGCACTGTCTGAGACATCATAAATCTGTTTCTCAGACACAACTGCTGAACAAAGACGCTGAAAGAGAGGAGAGAAGAAAGAGTGAGTTCATGACGTTTACTGCAGGTCAAGCATTCTCTAGAAACATTCCTGTGAAAACATACTTGATTTTGATTAGATATATATTGGATTTTGTACACTGAAAAAAAAAACAATAATAAAATTTGACTCAGTTTGTGGTAAATTTTACATTTAATTAAATAGAAACAACAAGGACCACCATGAATTAAATGTTAAACTTAAGAATTAAATAGTAACTTCTTATAAAAAGAACACCAGAAATCTTAAAACACAGTGTATTAATAAATTAATCCTAAACTTCTCAGGATTATTATTTTTATTTTTCATACTGGCATTGTTAAATAATAAATCAACATGAAATTGTCATGATTTATTATTTGGAAACAGCGAGGAACACCATGAATTAAAAGTTAAATTATAGCTAGACTTTTTACTGGTACTTTGTTACAGTGAGGTTTAAACTTAAACCAGCACTTTACCAATAGGGTAAGATAATAAACTTCAATCTACATTTTCTGAAAAAGTCTAAATCCCTTTTTATCTTCTTTTACAAATATTTGTATATTTATCTAGCGTGTGTTCATTTTATCTGCTGGTGTTCTTGGATGCAGAAGGAGAATAGAGAGTACATAAAACCAGTCGTGCAGGAAACTCCCTTGAGTTTGGACGGTAAACAGTCACAGGTCTGTATCTGTAGACGCTGCATGTATACACTTGTCACCTGTGCACAATGATTGCATGACTCATGGTGGAATCGGTGAGAGATTGGGAGTGTCTGGCTGGCTTAGGCAGGGTGTGGTCGATGGTACAACGCCTGTTCTTCACTCTCACATGACAAACAGCCTAACCTATAGGATGCAGTCCTACTCATCAAACAGTCCTGTGGTGCTGAGACGGCATATCTGTGTGCTCATTTTTAATTTGCAGTTGTGAAGGCACACATCTTTCACACCCCATTTATGTTGGCCAACATGTTTTAGGTTACAGTACAGCTCTAAAAGAAGTTTGTGCAAAGGTTATTTTCGGTTTGCTTTTATTTATTTATTTATTTATTATGTATCACTGAGATACAAGTTATCATCACTTTATTTATTTATTTATTTTTAATTTTAGTTATAATTTTTGTATTTATGCATAATTTTATTTTTGTGAACATTTATTATTATTATTTTTACAAACAATTATTAATTTAATTTAATTTAATTTAATTTTTTATTTTATTTTACTGTAATTACCCTGGTTAGCTTTGGTGTTATAGAGTACAGTATTGTGCAGCGTAGTGCTTAATTTAATCTAAGGAAACACTTAAGGGTGTGTAAGTAGTGAGACAAAGCATTATGCATACCTTTCTAAGGGCTGGGTTACATTAGTTTATGTTACTGTAGGTTAGGTTGTGGATTTTCATTTCCATGACATCTCTACCCGTTTTCTTACGTGGTAAGGATTGGTTTAGGTGTAGACTTTCACAGGATTGTGCAAAAGCGAATACATTAGAAAATAAATTAAAAGTGATGCCTTTAGATGCCTTTTCATTCATAATCGTGATTTGAACTATAAATTGGCCACACCTTACAGGAAGTTTAGGAATTTGAATTGGAATGACAAGACGTTGAATTATGGAATTGTAATACAAAGAAATTTACTGTAACACACATGGTGCACTTTTCCCTTCGCAATTAATATTATTTAAAGTGCCCCTGTTAAGGATTTTTGAATATTAACTTTTATGCAGTGTGTAACACAAATGAATATGTATATGAATAAAACATCCTGCAAAGTTATAAATCTAAAGTGCACTGTGTATAAAGTTATCGTCTTTCAAAAGAAAGAGTCGACTCTGCATTAACATTAGCATATTGCCACCCCCTTGTTGCTGTTTTTGCATTAGTCTGAATGAAAATGCAAATTCATTCTTTGCCACTAGATTCTGCTTTTGGAGTGCTAAAAATAGCAGTTTCCCTGGTAACGCTGTACGCAAAGCAGCACTGCGCTCACAAACACTGCTTTATCAGGCGTTCCAGGTGAGATGAAATAAAAATGAGAGCAATAGGACCAATCACCACAGATTAGCATCCTGCAAAGGAGGAATTTGGGAGTCCTTTAGCAAGTAAGGTAAAAATGAATGCAGAATTATAAGTGTTATAAGTTTTTGACCCTGCATGCATGTCAACCTGTTGTTGGGGACTCCCAAAACCAAAATATGAACCCTTATCATTACCCATAATAGTGGCACTTTAAGTTAAGTACTCATAATACATAATATTTTATATATATAATATTCCCAACTGTGAGAAAATGTCTTTTTGAGACAAAAAATTCTCATCAGCAGGTCATACTAAAATATGTAAAAGGATTGCAGAGATTCACACTAATTAGCCAATTCAGCTAAACATAAATAAGATTATGTTGCAATATAAACTGGATCTTCAATTAGTTTTGGAATTACATTCAGTGTTCAGCACAGCCCTGTTTGAAGCACAGGTTAACCTGCTATAGCTGCTGTTTCTGTACACACTGCACTACAAACACATCTCTAAACTTCCTCTTTCTCTTCAATGATTTACATGCAGTGAAGTTATGCATGCGTTATTGTTATTATGGTTCACTATTTAACGCTGTTCTACATTTTCAGTAGAGAAAGCTTAAATGAAATAAACAATAGTTTATCTAACATGGAGATCTGCGGTAGCTCTGTGCAGTCTTTGGAGGTTTGTCTGGGAGTTTCTGATGATGAGTTTATGGCCTTTGACACACCCTTGCATTTCACTCGCATTCCTACAACTCTTTTTTTCTCTCCATCTGTCTCCCCCCCACAATTAGAGTCTTTCTCTCCGTCTCGCTCTGTCACTTCCACTTCCCAGTTTTCTCATAGTTAGTATCATAGCAGAATTTGTAAAGTTTATGAAGTTACGGTTCTTGATCGCTACAATCTCCATTTCCCTTTCTCTTCCGCCCACTTTCCTCTCTTTGTATGAGGGCACTCTTTCTTTCGCCTTCTTTCTGTTTCTCTCTGTGTCGCTTTACGAGTGAAGTCAAAAGAAAACAGCTCCATGACAACGGCTGGGAGTGAAACCTGAGCTCAGATAAGGCCAGAGGAACCGGAGGCGTGTCTAGGGTCTCAAATGAACAGTGTTTCCCAGCACCATGCAGAGCTAAAGCTTTAGGTGGAGTAGTACAGCTTTGTTTGTTTGAATTCTGTACCTGTATGTAGGCCTTCATCATTATGAATGGTTTGGCATGAACTTTATATATATGTGTGTGTGTGTGTGTGTGTGTATACACACACATATATATTACTGTACTGTATAATTCAAAACATAAATCTAAGCATAAAGAAAATAAGCACATAAGCACATTTAGCACATTTAATTTTGTTAAAATGTTGTAATAAAATCTGAATAAATTAAATTATAAATAAGAGTTATATAACATTTAAAGTGCATTCCCAGAAGTCCTTGTGTGACACAATACATAAAATAAAAATAATATGAATTTTTAATTGAAATAATTTTAACCCTTATGTTTTGTGTTACATTTTGTCTAATTCGGTTAATAACGTTGATTACAGTAATAAAAATAACAACTAGTATTTAGTTAATGTTCACTGCATTATACTATATTATACTCAAAAATTTGGGATTGGTAAGATTTGGATGTTTTTGAAAGTTGTTTCTTACGCTCATTAAGGATGCATTTATTGGATCAAAAATACAAACTTAAATGCCTTTACTGTGACTTTTGATCAAATTATTGTGTCTTTGCCCGAATAAAATGATTCATTTTAATCAGTGCTGTCAAACGATTAATTGAATCTAAAATAAAGGTTTATGTTTACATAATATATGTGTATGTGTGTGCTGTGCATATTTATTTGTTTATGTAAGTACACACACATACAGCATGTATTTAGAAATTATTTACTTGTATTGCATATTCATAGAATTTATTTTTATATATAAATGTGTTAATGTAAGATATTTTTTAAACAAATGTTATATTGGAGTGTATTGATGCACAGAGATTGAAGCAGAGAGTTTGTTTTGACTTTGATTGAATGCCACGAGAGGCCGATTGGGGAGAAACCACTGAGTCACTGTCTGACTGTCATCAGACGTACCTATCTGTCACACATCTGTAAAAATAAGATGACACACCCAAGGTACAAATAACGCTTTCATGGCAACTTCCAGTGCCCCCAAACTATGTTTTAAATGCAATAAAACTGTCATGTTCAGGACAGAAAATATGTTGTTGCAATACATTTTTGTTACAGCATTTCACACACACTTGACTACATTCGCTTTATTCCAGCATTTACTGAAATGAGGGAAAGGAAACGAGAGAGAGCGAGAGGGTCACATACCTGCGCTCGGAAAGCGAACAAACAGAGCGCAGAGTGATCTCACGTGTTGAATTACATGCATGCATCAGTGCTCATGCAGGCAGAATGCATTAACCTAAACAAAGCTGTGCCACACAATACTGAAGTGTGTTTGTGGGCTATCTGAAAATGAATCTGTATGAGAGGGGAAGTGGTTTGTGGTTTATGCTTGAGGTTTGGATGCATCTGGGACGTTTGCTGTCAACGTGTATCAATAGCAGCTGTACCGTCACTTTCTATAGTTATCACATCCAATCTCACACTTGGTTTAGTGACTGGTATCTCTTTCTCTTGCTCTCTCGGGTTCTCTCTCTCTCTCTTTCGTCTTTTTCTTTTATATTGGGATTGTGCACCATTCAGAACTGAATAATGATTTGAGCTCCTAAATTTGAATTGAGGCAGTGAACTGGATGCGAAACTGTATCATAGTGAAACCATCAAATCATCATTTTTTACATTTTAATATATGAATAGCACATAAACATGTCATCATATACTGTATGAGGCAGAAAGTTAAGTTTTATATATATATATATATATATTCTTATTCATTTTATTGATCATAGTACAACACCAGTTTGTTCTCAGAATGCTCTGATTTATTTTTGGCAATATTTCATAATTATTAAGTCATATGACTTTTTGTGGTGCTGTATGGCAAAATAATCTGTAATTGAGTAAAATATTAATTAAATTTAGTAAATACATTTTAATAATACATTTTAAAAATACATCATTAATCTTTTAAATAATAGTTTTTACTTGCATTTTTATTTATATGTATTTATACATTTCATTATATTATATGTATATAATACATTTACTTTCCTTTTATTGGACAATTTGTTTTCAGAATTCTCTCATTTATTTTTGTCAATGTTTAATTAAGTCATCTAAAACAATGCTGTGGATGACTTATTTGGTGGTTCTTTATGGCAAAATTACATTTGTATTTTAGACTGCATGGATGTTCAAGAATAGAAATAAAACTATAAATATGAACTGAATTTATTCAAGTAGAATCAAAATGAAGTGAAATTCATTTAACTGCTTTAAGTGCACATAATTAATAAATAATGAATACATTTAATAATATATTTGTATTTATATGTATGTATAAATTGCATATCATTATATATATATATATATTGATTGCTTTTTATTGACCAGAAAGGTCCTTTTTGTCAATATTTAATTGTATTAAATCATCTGAAAACAATTTGATATAATATTTTGTGGTGCTGTATGGCAAAATAAAATCTGTATTAAAGACTAGAGACTGTATTTAACTAGTTCAGGAATATCAATATTTCAAGAAACATTAAAGTTCAAAATATTCTGCAATAGAACTGAAAATTTCGCAAATGTAGTTATTAGTTACAAAATTACAATCATCTGATGGAAATTTCATTCAGTATGCTGAGAGAAGCCCATTCAATTCTATTCAAATTACAACTCATACATTGACATCACGCCAATTCTCAGATTCTGATTTTGCCCCACCTTGTTTCACAGCAATGATTTTCTCATGATTCAGCTGTAATGACAAATCTTGGTGTGATTTTCATCTGTCAGTCAGGTGTGGGGAGGTGCAGCAGGTGCTCACACCCAGACTCAAGAGGAGCTTCAGGACTCTCAGTGTTCATCACCACATCATTTCTTATCATGACACAGTCACCACACCAAAAAGATTATTCACAATTAAACAACGTCCAAAAATTATAAAACAAAAAAGAAATAAAACTAAAAATGAACAAAAATACTCAAGTTTAATCGAAGAAGAATTAAATATACAATAACAAAAGAATAATAAATAAAGTTTTAAAATCTTAAAATAACGAATGAATGCTGTTGGAAATTGTTCTGCTACATAAATACAAATTCTGTCACTGGGTTGGTACTTTCTCAAAAAGTACCCTTTTACTAATAAGGACACTTTCAGTACTAATATGTACCTTTAAAGTACAAATACAGACACAAGGTACAAACCTGCACTTTTTAAAAAGTACCACCCTGTGACAGCTTTTGTACCTTTTTTTCTGAGAGCGCACATCTCTTCTGAGAAGAACTCATTCGGTTTCTAACGTGAGCGAGGCACAACATTTAAGAAAGGGTCAAATATGTTCAGGGGTGGAGACTGGAAACTGTACATGCTGTTCGCCTGGGTGCTCCGCATGTCGCAATAAACGTAGCTACTCAAGCTTCAGGGTGGGTGAACCAGTGTGGAGAGCATCCAGCTTTGCTGAAGTCATTACTATAGTGATGCAACAAATAGGGATTACAATTCATTACAATTATTAATTTAATAATTTCTGCGATTTCTTTCAAATGGCTTGATGTGTTTCATACTGCCTGTGTTTTACTGTGGATACTGTCTAGTAGACAGGCTTTAGTATACACGTAATTAACATTTATCAGTTGCTAATTAGGTTAAGTTTTAGACAATTTAATGACAACGAGGTGTTTTTTTAAATGCCTTTGAAGACATTAGACGATTAATGAATGTAATGTTTTTAGTGATTCAGACTAATTGATTATCCAGTAACTAGTGCTGATACTGTTAAACTACTTAAAAAAACAAAGCTTTTTAGTGCTATTCATAAAGTGCACTTGCATAAATTAGTCACCTACAAGGTGTCAACGGTTTTTATTTACTCGATCTCTTATTCATGCAGTGCACTGCTAAAACAGACTTGTATTTGTGCTGTAGTAAAATGAAGGCTGTGAATGTACAACAGTTCAGCGAGCTGTACACAGTAGTTCAGACTCAACACTTACTGACGGGACTCTGCCAAATTCCTTTCCACCCATCCCCACCCATCCTCCACCTCCCCTGCACACAAGCACCATCAAATTGCAACATGCTCATCTCCAGGCTGTTGTGTTCTCAACTTCCACATCAACACATTACAGAAGGGACTCAAACCGGTAAAACCTCCAGAAAAACGAAATTCAACTTTTTGGAAAAACAGTAGCTGCCTTTGTCCATTGTTTGCCACTCTCTCTTATTAGTTTTTTTCTGCAAAATAAATCTTACTAGTTTAGAAACTGACACTGTCAGCTGTAGTCAGAAAGGATTTAAGAAAATAAAGCTGCATACAACTCATACATGATGAGAGGTCGCAAATATTATTTATTTAAAATGTTTGCTAAATCATTTGTGAGTGGGGTCAATGGGGTCTAAATAAACGTCTAAAATCGTATGAGTGAGTTCATATTAATTCATGCAAATTAGCCACCTTGTAAAATACTTACAAAGTCTACCTGATCTCATGAATGAGTGTATAAATTGCGTGCTAAATAAAAACGAAAACTTGTGCAATTTGGCAGGATTAGGGTTAGAATTGCATTTTATATGCACACCAAACACCTGCGTTCTTAAGTTTGCATTTACTATACTGTATGCATACTATTTGTACGAATTTTCATGAGATCGTGCTGGTAATAAATAGGTAAATAGGTATTGCAGTCCAAATTCAAAATATTAGAGATGTTTTTTTTCAACAGACTCCTTCTCCAAATAATATTGGTTTGCATTACAGCTGTTTGACAGGCTGTTGTATGAGGGGCCAAAATCTGTTCATGAAAGTAAAATTTATGATCTAATAATTTAGATTTGAGGCTCTAATTAAAAAATAAAATAAATAAATAATAAAAAAAGGTGGTTATAGTTTGAACACATTATTTATGTTGCTATACATGTGTCACATCCATTTGCTCAGCCAGTTTCAGTTTTAAGAAGTAAGGCAGTGTTTTGGTTGAAGCATATCCTGTCCATTACTCTTGTTTATATTTTTGTTTAACACCCAGTTCCTTCCAATTCCTTGCAGCAAAATTGCTTTCTGTGAGACTTC
>JAUMHR010000079.1:6777108-6793184 GCA_032361145.1 Enteromius fasciolatus
CGCTTGACCAGGTAATTCAAAACCAATAAATCATCCCACGCAGGTGTGCACGTGTGAGTGGTTTCAAGCTGGGATATTATTATTCTGTTTTTGAAATTGGGCTTAACGGGTGACTAAATGCAAAAGTTGTAAAAAGTTGCTTTTCTTTGCGAAATGTGTAAATGTGATGACTGTCTGTATAATCGCCAGCACCACCTGCACTCCACCCAAAGAGATGAAGATTAATTGTGTCATGCATTAATCATGTCTGAAAAGTCAGATGGTATAACAGGTAAAAGTCTGTTCTGTTAATGTATAACCTCTCACTCTCTCTCTCTCTCTCTCACACACACACACACACACACACAAAGTCAGAGGGAGTTTCAGGGGGCAGTCTGGGGTGGAGTCTAAGCCTCCCAGAGCTTCCCAAACTAAGGAAGTCAGGGACAAAGCGTAGTGTAACATGTTTAGTGTACTCACGACTAAACATTCAATCTCATTGATGTATAAAAGTGAGAGGCTGAGGCTCTGGCCACACCCATATTAAAGACTTCAATGGCATGAGAGCCGCACCGCGCCCAGAGGACTTTATCCCAGCACGTCTGTCAGAGACGCGCAGTGTAACGCTACTGGAGTCCAGGGGAATTCAACGCACTCACAGCAGGATGTATGACCGCGCGCTGCTCGCTCTCTGCTCGCTCACTTTGGTAAGTTCAAGACGAACTCGCGGTTGTCAATTGTTTCTTTTTTTTATCTTAGTTCATATAAGTTTATCTTAGGCCTACCTGAATTCTTGCCATATCCTTTCCTATTTACCTTGGTAACCATAGTTTCCGTCAATTTACTAGCCTCATTGTTATAAAATATAACGTTACAAACTACGAGTAAATACTGTATTGCGAAGAGCAGGTTATTCATCGATATTATTAGCATGAAAAAAAAATGTGATTGTAAGAATAACTACATTAGCATACTAGCGTTATATATTTGTATCACAAACAAATAGGCCTGAATTTAACTAATAAAACTGTAAATTCTTCTGCTTTTTAGAATTGTTCTTTTTGTCATGATAGTGGTGGTTAATACCATGTGATCACATCTGTATTATTTTGTCAGTGTTTAGTAAAGTTTTCCACATTTAGATTAATAAATTATACATGGATTTCCCATTCCCGTTTCCAAACTATTCAGAAATTATTTTAGTTGCATATTGGTTAAATAAAAAAAAAAAGTTAATTGGTTGGATATTGCATAGATTCGAAAGGGATTAAAGAACATGGTAATTTGGTGGAAACTATGTTTACCATGGTGTGTTTTTAAATTACTTTTCCCCAGTCATTAAAATACATTATAAATACATTTCTCAAACACTTTGTAAATGATTTAGGATATTGCTTAAGTAGTGTGTTGTGTATTTCTAAGGATGAAAGGACTCGAACATTAACGGTTTAATAAAATAATGAAGTTCTTACTAATTAGTTAATCTAGCTGCATTTTAATAGCCTGATAATGTCCCCCCATCAAACAGTTGTGTTGCTATGCTTGCTACCGAAACTAAGCTGCTGACCAAGTAAATCAGTTATAAACAATGTAAACTGATTTGTCTTAAAGAAACCATAGTGCTTTTGTAAATGGCTTCATTCATTCATTCAGTGATTACTAATGCTGACTAAAGGGAAATGTGCTATTACCTACCTATCTGATGTTCACTGGGTGTTAATGTAATATTTTTTAGTGATGGATTCATTAAAACCTGAATGAAAGCTTTACACTTTGATTCCCTGATATTGTCCAGGTTCATACACAGTGGTGCATGTTTTTCAGTTAAAAAAAAAAAAAATTCACATGCTTTTAAGTCTTTAGCTCTACAGGTTCTACTGGGCAGATTAGCCTTGTTTGGAGATAAGATAAAAACTGATAAAAGCCGAAACCCATAGCATTACACCACACAACGAGACAGAATACCATGTAGTTTAAATCTGCGTTAATTATGGTTAATGTTTTCTGATAGTGGTTTTGTTTAGCTGTGTTCTTATTGTATTTTAATTAAGACAGTTTCCCATGTCATTCTTGAGTTGTTTCAGTTCATCTGTTTGCTTGGCTCACACAAACCTTTTAGAAGTGATGTTAGGAGGATACCCATATACAGTATCCTAAAATACAACAACACAGAGTATACCGTTTTAAATGTTATAAAAATGCATTGTAGTTCATGCAATTAACATGAATGTGATTATCACGATTATCATGAATCCTGACACATTATGAGTAGGAATTGAAGTCATATGTTGTTTTGAACTACATTCACTCTGCTTTGCTCAATCACACAGCAATACTCCCTTGATTCTCCCTTTCACTCGCTTTCATTTCCTCCCTCAGGTGCTGTTTCAGAGCGCTGCGTCTTGTGAGTTGAGGCCTGTGCTTGCTCAGGTTCCTAAGAGGCTGCCTGCCGGTTATGTCATCTCCGAAAGCAAGGAGAAATGTAAGATTTGTGGCTTCGCTAAAAGCCTTTTCATCCCGCATGACATGAAATGACCTTTTTACGAAGACTACGCTTTTCCTTAATTTGATGTGGCTAATTAAACGACATAATATGACATTTACATAAAGATAATTAATGATTAATATGTGCTCTTCCATAAATGTTACATCTGGTCATCTTTTACTCACCCTAATGTCGTTCCAATCTGGTGGTTTTTTATTATTCCCTTGCTTCAAATGACCTTCAGATAGACACAAAAGCAGCTTAAACGTGTCATAAGAGTCGAATGAAAAAGAATGGGAAGATTATTAGTGAATAATGCTGAAATTACATCAGTTACTTAAACAAAATAATCATAATGCTTAAAAGACTTACTCTGTTTTACTATCACTAATATGTTTATTAATATTCTATACAAGCTTTTATTTTCATAGCCTATTGTTATAGTTCATATGCATTCATTTTTATGTGTTTTAAGCATTTTTATTAATTTGTTTGTTTCCATTTAGCTTAGTAGTTTTAGTACGTTATTACTATCATATTTAATCCATATTTCTTTATTACTTTATATTAATAGTACGTTTTTGATACCGTTGATATTTGTGTGGTGCTTTTGCATTCATTTTGAAGCTTGAAAACTTTAGCAATATGACCGTGTGAAAAACAAGCCCTGGATTTAAAGTGCTTTTGATTTTGGAAAGATGCAAGGCTTAGCTGTGGAGTAATAACCTGTGCATTTTTTCACAGTGAATCTCAAAGGCTGCGCTGCCAAACCTGTGGCCTTTACTTCCAGTGACCCTGACTTCGCTGTAAATACAGATGGAACCATTATCACAGTTCATGGTTTGGAGATTACAACAAAGCGGTTCTCTGTACTGGTGCAGGATGAGAATGGGATGGATTGGAGAGTGAACATAATCCTGTCCTGTAAAGATGAGGTAAAACTACAGCTTGTAATTCTCAACTCTAAACCGTATGATCTGGATCAGCAGCATGACAAATGTTTCTCTATATGTTCTGGCTTCAGGAATCTCAGAAGTCGAGCAGTGCGGCTCGCAAGCGTATCAAGAGAAGATGGAGACCGTTGCCTTTCTCTCTGATTGAGAATGACAAGCCTCCATTCCCAAAAGAGCTGGAGATGGTAAGACCGAAGCTATGCAGTATCTCCTTCCTTTACTCCCCTACCATTTCCTCCTCCATTCCATGATCTCACTTTAACCTTTTGTTATGCTTCCTGTTTTCACATGCTCACTGACACATTGCTGTGTTCATGTTTTTTCAGATTGCGTCTGATTCTTCAGTAAACTATACAGTGTATTATGATATCAGTGGCCAGGGTGTTACTACAGATCCCGTGGGCCTGTTCATTCTGAACAAGAACACTGGAATGCTGAGTGTGACCAGAGCTGTCGACCGTGAGCAGTACCCACAATTCAATGTGAGTCTGAATATTTCAGTCTTTGTACAGAAAGCTTGGAGCTTATGATCTGGAGTATGATTATAGCATCGATTTAACTAAATTTGTCTGTTTCTCTTGTTGTAGTTTATCGCTCGTGCGTTTGACAATACTGGCAGGGAAAGGGATGAACCTCTGCCCATCACTGTGAACGTGGAGGATAAGAACGATAACGCCCCTGAATTCATAGGAGGTCGATTCTTTACTGTTGAAGAACGGTGCAGGGCAGGTATGAACAAGATGCATTTTCAAATATCAAGTTCAGGCTATACATCACACTAAAATTATATTCTTCCAAATGTAATATTTTCGATTTAATGCAAAAAAAAAAAAAAAAATCTCTCTCTCTCTCTCTCTCTCTCTCTCTCTATATATATATATATATATATATATATATATTATTAAAATAAAATAATATAAATATATATATATATATATATATGTATTTTCTGTAGTACTTGTCAGTCTTCTTATTATTTATTTTACAACATTACTGCAGTAAAAATAATCATTAGGAATCATTAGGAATATTAAATGTAAATTAAAATTGGAGGGTAAAATATTTTTAGTATAAATGAATGTCACAATTACTGTTATTTCACTTTTGTTTATACAATTGTAGTACTTAAATTGATAATATTATAAATAATATTATTATTGCTTATTTATTATGTAGTTAATTATATTGATTTATATTATTTAATAATATAGCATATATTAATTTAAATTTATCCATGCATTTTGCTTTATTCAAATGTTTAGTTTTTATGATGTTTTAGTCACTTTGCTTTTGTCATTTATCTGCTTATTTTATTTCAGATTTATATTTCAATTAATGAAAACTAAAATAGGTGTCGTTAATAATAACAACAGTGGTCACAATGTAAATAATATAAATAAACTATAATCTTTGTTATCGTCATACTGTGTAGTTTCTTATATAATACTAATGATTTATTTCTTTTTTTATTATTATTACATTTTGGGGAGAAATATGACACAGACTATTCTTGAAAGTTTTTTTACTGTATGTTTATTGTGTTGAGAAATGCAGTAAATGATACTAAACCAAACCTGAATATATTGAAATCTGTTTTTCAGGTACTGTAGTAGGAAAAGTGAACGCCACAGATAAAGATCAGCCAAACACCCCCCACACCTTGATCAAGTTTACACTGCTCAACGCTACCGACATGTTCCACATTGATCCTTTTACTGGAGTAATAACTGCTAAAACCAACACCTTAGATCGAGAGGTATTCTTCTGGTTTGGTGTTTTTTCTACAATGCCTTTCTACATTGTGTATTTAGATGATACAGTCTGACAATACTGCATTTTTTTCTTCTCAGGCTCAGGACAAAGTCTACATTGAAATAGAGATCAGAGATATGGGCGGTGCCTCTAATGGGCTCTTCAACAGAGGAACTGTTGTGATTACCCTCACAGACGTTAATGATAACCCTCCTACTTTTAAAGAGAAGCTGGTAGGGCCCTTTTATTGGCTATACAGCAATAAAACAAAACAAATAAACTACTAAAACGCTCAGGAGGTGAACGGAATTGTATAGCTCTCACCTTAGGATACTAACATCTACTGTATAACTGAAAGGCGCTATTTTGTAAATTGCGGTATCTGAAAAAAAAACACTTTTTTTTTTTTTTTTTTTTTTTGGAAACAGTACAAGGCCAAGGTTCCAGAGAACAAAGACAATGTGCTAGTTACTAGGATCCCAGTGGAAGATAAGGACCTGATGAACACCCCCAACTGGAGGGCCCTGTTTGAGGTCACTAAAGGAAATGAGAGTGGGAACTTCAGGATGGAGACAGACCCCAAAACCAACGAGGGGCTTCTGTATGTGATAAAGGTGAATGGCTTTAAAGGCTTTAAAATAATAGCATCTGCAAATAACCTTTTTTGGCAAGAAACAGACTGCAGATGTCCTTGATGAACCCGTTGAAAGTTTGCTGAATTTGCCAGTATGTTCTTGTAGAGATTGCGATAGGGTCACAGTCATTATCTCGAGAGCTCTCTTCACTCTCTGACAGGATTGTGTTGGTTTTATTTATAGCGGCATTGCAGGGTTAGCTCACTATTTTAGAGCTGTGTGTGAAAACGCTTGTCTGTTCGATATGCATGCGTGCTTTAACCACACCCTGTTATATAGAGCACATCCATCAGGCAGGCAAACACAGGTTCTTCTCTTCAAGGCAAAGCTTTTGACAGCTCTTCACAGTAAAGGTGCTTTTGGGTTAAAAAAGCAAGTTTTATGTAAATGCGCTCGAGTGAATTCTCAGTGTTCTCATTCCCCTTCTATTCTACTTTCAGGGATTGGATTTTGAAAAAACTCCAGTGGTGAATCTGGAAATAACTGCCCGTAATGAGGTTCCACTGGTTGGGCCTGACAATAAATGGCTCTCTGTGCCACTCGAGATCAGTGTGGGAGATGAAGATGAAGGACCAGAGTTCAACCCTGGCATTTTATATCTTAAAGTCAAGGAGAATGTTGCCAATGGAACCGTCATTGGAACCTACAAAGCTCTGGACCCCGAAAATAAGAACAGTGATGGAATAAAGTATGTTCTTTTATGATGTATATATAAATAATTCTCTTTAAAGCTCCACACATTCAGACTGTCTTTGGTCTAATGTTCTGTTATGTTCTGACTAGCTGTTTCTGAAGACAAGCAAGAACATGTCTTATTTAAATACTTCCAAAGAATTTAATAAGGAAATCATTTTAATTATACGGGACCTTCCTGTAACCTCTGTAGGTTTTATTTTTTATTTATCTAGTGTCTCTGTATATGAAATTAAAGTGTATTATGGAAATGTTTTTATACATGACAACCCTTTATACTGTGTTTTGAATCCACTTTCTTACTTTTCCATTTCGTTAATGTGTAAGGTACTATAAGGTGACGGACCCAGGCAACTGGATCACTGTGGTGGAGAACACTGGAGAGCTGAAAACGGCCAACACTATAGACCGAGAATCACCTTTGGTCCACAAGGACATGTACAACATAACCATCAGAGCTGTGGATGAGAGTGAGTCTGGACTTTATGTTGCATACTTGATATCATAATTAGATAAACTTAAGATATTAACTTAATAATCTGTAGATATTCAGCACAACAACACTGGAACTGGTGTGTTTCTAAGTACACACTGTACTCTATTGTTCTGTGATTCGGTGTGTGTGTGTGTGTATTTTCTCTGGCTGTTAATGAAAGACCATTTGGTTGGGTGTGGTTGGGTTGAAATAGCTTCAGGATTTTGCGTTGTGATGTAACATGTCTTTCTGATGATGATCAACATGTCCTACCTGGAACTACATGTTCTAAACACTGAATGCTGTTGAATGGCATTCCAGGAAGAACTGGAAGTGCATTTGTCCTTCTTAAACTCTTATGCACATTTTACATGTGATTTTTATCTTTAGACGTCACCAGGCTGCAATGTTTTCACTGCTAATGTGTGTTCTTGCTGCTGTAATTTTATTGGTGGAATGTGTCATAGCTTTTGAGAAAGTAATCACAAATGTACGCAAGTATTTAAAACCTGTTTGAAAAATGTTAATGTCACAATTTCGCATACCATTAAAAAAATTGGTTGTGAGAAGTGAAGACACAGCTGTGAGATATAAAGTCACGACTATGAGATATGATGTTTTAACTGTGAGATATAGTTACAATTATGAGATATGTGATAAATAACATTGCAATTGAGATGTGGTCGCAATTATAATATACTGTTATGTTGCAGTTATGAGATAAAGGACAGCTGTATTAGATTTGAAGCTATGTTTGAAAGTTGCATTTGTAATAATCACAATTATTAGATATAAGATGGCTGCTATGAAATATAAAAATCTCACAAATGTCACAATATATACAGTACATTTTCAATTCTTAGATATAGTCACAATTATGAGATATAGCCGCAATTGTTAGAAAGTTGCAGTTATGAGATTTTGAAATACTGCAAATGAGTGATGTAGTCACAATTATTATTGACTGTAAAGTTGCAGTTATGAGATATGTAGTAACAATATTGAGATACTACAATTGAGTGTAGTCGCAGTTATGATTGACTGTAAAGTTAGTTATGTGAGTGAAAAAACGATTGTTTTATGAGATGTGCATTTATATTTGTAGAAAGTTGCAACTCTGAGATAGTCGTCACAATTATGAGAAGTTTGCAGCTATGGAATATAAAGTTGTTTGTGAGATATGTCATCACAGTTATGAGATATGCAGTCACAATTGTGGCAACATTGCAACTGTGAGATGAAGAAACAATTATGAGATGTCATAACTGTGAGTTAGAAATTTGCAGTTATGAGATAAGTAGTAACAATTGTGAAGATGCCAATACATTTACATATTTAGATATTTAGCAGACACTTTTATTCAAAGGTACTTACAAATAAGGACAATGGAAGCAATAAAAATCAACAAAAGAGCAACAATACTTATGATAATTATGAAAAAGTTGCAATGAAGAGATTAAAAGGCAGTTATGAGAAGCAATAATTGTAAGAACATTCGCAATTGTGATAAAGTTGTCAGTTGCAGTATTTAAGATATAAAGTTGTAGTTATGAGATATTTAGTAATAATTTAGAGGTTTATAATCACAATTATGAGATATAAGGTCACTGTGAGTCAGAAAGTTGCAATTGTGAGATATGATGTAATTGTAAGAAAGAGGCAATTTATTAGCCTGTGCCCGCCCATACTTCCTGTGACACTACATTTTATTTTGCGAGCAAAGTTAGTCTGGCAAAGCTGCTGTTTTAGAGCATTTCCGTTCCCAAAAAAGTGGGAACCAATGAGTAACGAGCTCCCCCTTGTAGTAAGGCTACAATTTATATAAATTTGTCATGATTATGAGAATTATGGTCATTGTTGAGAGATATAGAATTGTGTATTGTAAGCCAGTTGTGCTCTGGTGATATCTTTCTCTAAAGTCTCATGAATCTCTCTTTCCTCAGGTAAGAAGACAGGAAAAGGGATGGTTATAATCCAGATCGAAGACGTGAATGATAACATGCCTGTGATTCAGGGCAAAGACCTGATCCTGTGTAGTAAGAGCGATACGCTGAGCTCTGTTCTGGTTGAAGCCGTGGACCTGGACAAGCCACCTTACTCTACTCCCTTCAGTTTCGAATTTGGAGCAGATAATGATGGGAAGTGGAAACTGAAGGATACTACAGGTAAGGATAGAGGGCATTGATGTTTCTCAATATAGCAATAACAACGAAAGGCTGATAAACTGAAAGTGTTGCTCTCCTCTGATACAGAGTCGTCTGTGGTGCTGGAACAGGCTGTGGCCTTGCCCAACGGTGTCTACAGTGTTCCTCTCTTGGTGAAGGATCTGCAGGGATTCGGGAAAGAGCAGACTGTGACTGTGCGAGTGTGCACCTGTGAGAGAGAGGACAATGGTTTGGGAATATGTGGGGCTCGGAGCGCCTCTTCCTCTTTGGGAAGTTTGGGAATTCTTGCCTTGGTTCTCTCTGGCCTGCTGCTGCTACTTTTGAGTGAGTGCCCCTTCTGGCTGTGACCACCATGTATTACATATATTTGTTTACACATATGCATATATTATTACACTAGCGTAAAAAAAAGTTCAGATTATTTTAAATATTTAAAAAAAAAAAGTATTGTCCTCATCAAGGATACATTTATTTGCAAATATTTTTGCAAATAAGTTTAATGTATTTTTAAAATGTTACTTATGCTTGTGATGGCAAAACTGAATTTTCAGCATCATCACTCCTTCAGTCTCACAGCTCTAGGAATGTTTTTTATTATTATCAAAGTTGAAAAGTTGGGCTGCTTAGTGCTTAACAATTTTGTTAACATTTTTACGGATTATTTGAGGACAGTAAAGTTCAGAGAACAGCATTTATTTGAAATATAAATTTTGCTACAATGTTAATGTCTTGACTGTCACTTCAGATCAATTTAATGCATTCTTGCATAATTCCATTTCTTTTTATTTGACAGATTATATACCAGCATTATAATTTATCATGAATTCAGAAATGTTTTTCTTTTGTCAAAACCTCTCAAAGCTGAAAAGAAAAGATTTTTTTTTTAGTCGTCTCCAAATTTTCAAGCCTGTAAATGATTCTCAGAAACACTAATCAATTTGCCTTCTGTTTGTCTTGCCGTATCAGGCCTGTTGCTCATCTTCATATGCAGTACTAAGAGAGACAAGCTTTACATCAGTGATGACACAGGAACAGGTGGAATGCTGCTGAAATCCAACACAGAGGCTCCTGGTGAAGAAGTGGTAAGACAAACCCCTCCTTTTAAATGGTTGATTAACCAGAGAAACTGCTAGAAGAGTTTGACCATATTTGGCTGGAATGCCTTTCGCTTTTCAGAAAGATGGAGCTTTGATGATTATTCCCGGGGCAGAGGTAGTGGACGGGTCACTACAGAGCGGCCTCATGGAAAGTAAGAACGTGGCTTCAGCTTCGGGGCGCTACGGGCAGTCATTTTTCCAGGGAGGAGTGTACAACACCACCACACAAGAGTTTGGGGCAGAGAAGTACTACACATCCGGACGCTATGATAACAACATGTACGGCAATAACACGATACAGAAATTCGCAAATACGAGTGCTCTGGACACGTGGAAAACCAACGGGCGCTACCTGGACAGAGTGAGCTGAATTTATACATTCATTCACCCAGAAAACTCATATTTGGCCTTCTCTGTTTTTCGTTCATGCTCCACTGAAGTTATTTCTTATGTGACCTAACTTGCGACTCTTATTTTGTGACAGAAACTGGCTTACTTCGGAGACGAGGAGGAGGGGCGGTACGCAGATGACCTGCTAAAGAATTATGGGCATGAGGGGATGGGATCTCCCGCGGGTTCTGTAGGATGTTGTAGCATCGTGGGAGATCAGGAATCACTGGACTTTTTGAACACTCTCGGCCCCAAATTCAGACCACTGGCTGATGTCTGCTACACCACAACTCGAACCGGAAACTAACTAGAGGCGTGACTGAGATGAGCGTACTGTATGCTGTCAGCCAGAAGTTTTCAAAGCACAATGCAGAAAATCATGTCCCTAATCAGTATTTTTGTGTCGTTTTTCAGTAAAAATATCGAAATGTCCTTAAAACAAGATTAATTAACTTGAAAAGCAAAATTATGTGATTGTTTAAATTGATGTTTCTTTTTTTAAACGTAAATCTCAGCAAATATGATTCATTTTATGGTCAAAAATAAAGTTAATGTTTCAAAATAACCTTAAATCTATCACATATATTCTCTAAAATTAGTTTTAGCCCTGGTTTCTTAGCCTAAGCCCATTTAAGTAATTTTTTTAAACATGCCTTAAAAAAACAAAACATTAATGGTAAGCATCTTAAGATAAAACAAACCCACTGACCTGTTTTAAGATCAGTCAGTGCAAGTTTCTTTCAGTTGAAACAGATTTACATTTAGTCTATAGGACTAGGCTGAAGTCTTGTCTGTGAAACCGGGGGATAGTGTCTCAGTTTTGCTTTTTAATTCAGTGCATCAGGTTTTGGGGAGATTTAGTTATTTTTACTGGAAAACAAGGCAGAGATGCTGAACTATTTTTGCAGTGCGTGCCGTTCTGCTGGATTTATCAAGTGTCTGTGTTTTTCTTGTGTAAGTTGAGTTTTTAAGTGTGTGAACGATGCAAATAAGCTTTTCTGTAATGTTTTGCTCTGCTTTGCAAACCTCTTCCTCACAGAGCTGAGGAAGGACAGCGTCAATATAAGTATACAGAAGAGACATTATTTCCTCCCCCGATCGATTGCAATTCTCAGCCGTGTGAAGTATTAACCGAGTCTATATTTACAAGACCATGATGAAGTGTGCTCATAAACATTTTTTGGACAACGTGTGGAATTTAGAGCGCTCTTCAGCTCCAAAAGCACTGACACCCAACATCAACTCTGAACACTGAACTCATCCTTAGGCAATGATGTATTACTGGAGTTTTAGTGTTATTTTCTTAAAACATTAACCAGTATAGTTGCTATAGGGATTTTAAATTTCACTAAAAATAAACCAAATATTTTGTATGTAAGTCACTTTATGCTTTAAATGAAGATAGAGGTGAACGGTGAAAGAGCAGGTAAATTTGGGAAAAAACTACTTAGAAGTACATTTTTCATTTTCATTCACATCTCTTTGATATTAGTTTTGTTTCGACAGCACATTCAGTTTTTTATTTGTATTTGTGGTAAATATTACCAACATATCAGATGTTTAGAGGGTTGTTCTGATTTTAAACTTAAAGGGATGCTATTTGTAAATATTTTAATTAAACTGATTACAGATCCTATTGTATTGTCTCGTACTGTTTTTATGCTACAAAGGCACATTTATAATTGAAAGGCGCACATACTGTAAGTTTAAAATGGTTATTTCCTGAGAGTTAAAAGCATGGTTTAGAATGATAACCCAAGGTTAGGGCAATGCGAAAAGCCCTGAAGTGTGAACGCTCATCTACCTGGGGTTAAAAGCGTGTTAGAAAGATGATAACAGTTCAGAGCCTGTTTAATGATGAACCAAAGAAAAAGTGGATTCTGAATCATTGAAATTAGTCGTTTTTAAAAAGAGGCCCAACAGGAAGCGGTTGCATACCTTTTTGTGTTGGTCTGAATGAAAATGGAAATTCATTTTTTTGCCACTAGGTGTTGCTTTTGGACCATTAAAAGCAAACACAGCTTTAAATGAAATTACCCAGTCACCAGTTACAACCACCCCATCCCCCCCCCAGTCTGGCATTCTGCAGCAAACTCAGAGAACAGTCAGTTTTAGCTTGAAATAATAATAATAAAAAATGTATGAATTACAAATTTATAATAGCCTACTTTAATAGCTTGAGGTAAATCTTAAATATAAAGTGAAAATATTTTTATTCAACCAACTAGAGTAATTGCCCCCTGGTGGCATTATACCCCACAGCCTTGAGAAGAAAAGTACTCACTATCTGCAGGCCCTGCTGTTTTCATATCATTTATAAGGTTGATGTTCCATACAACAATAAGCTTTAAAACACCTATATTCTTACTGCTTAAAACGCTTACTGTGAAATCTGTTTTCTCTCCGCTACAACACCAGACGTCTACATCACTTCTGTCAGTGCAAAGTTGCAACACAATGATCTTGACTTTACCCTGTCAAATATACACAGATAATTAACTCATGTTGTCTTTGTCTCAAGTGGTTCACACAGTTCTATCACACACTGTTTGTATAGCCAACCTATGTTATCTGTGCAAAATAATGCTGCTTTTAATCAACCGCTGTTGCTAACAATGAACAATGGACTGGAACATGGTCCACTGTGTGACGTCATTCTCAGCTCCGACTTCCGAAGCAAATGACCTGGTTTCAAATACTTTTGAAAAACTTACATTTCATGCTTGTGTGTAGCGCATTGCATCTTATTTTTATTCAGCGGTTAAAGGATGTAAAAGTATTAAGTGTATTACTTCCTGTCTGCTGTAGGTTAAGTGAAATCAATAAGCCGGGGTTGGATTTGATCCCACTACTCTCTTACAGTGAATCTGATCTGAAGCCCTTAGCTCTGTGAGAGACAGGGCTGTTAAAGCTGCTGTTGTTGAGTGCTTGTGTCTGTTGTGTCACTCTCAATGTCCCTGAAGTCCAAGTGTAATATCTGTGCCAGTGCCCTGTGAAGTATCTCGCCAAGGTCTCAGCCTTTGGAAACAGAGGAATTAATTCAATATTCAATGAAAAGTATAAGCCAGGCAAATTGCCAGAGAACTCATTCTTTATTCAGGGAAACTCTTTACACTAACAGAGAGAGCTTAAAGCTGAAAGAAATCATGTTTGTCTGTTGGTCTCAGATCTCATACAGCAGGTAACCAGAGAAGATACTGAAGCGGCTTTGAGATTCCCTCTTGCTTAGTTCACTGTTGTTCAGCCGGAGATACACCCGGTCTCCAGGTTTCAACTGCAGCACTACATTGTTGCTTGCAGTGTCTGTATGAAGAACGTCCACCGCCACCGCACTCGCCACAACCTAGAACACACAACAGAGATTTATCAGACGACTTATGCTGCAAAATATGTGAGTCCTTAATATTTTATAATGTAGCAGCTGTTTTAAATTCAATTACATATATTAGATCTAAAATTTTGTCGTAAGATTCATACAAAATAAGCTTTCCATTGATGCATGGTTTGTTAGGATAGGACATTATTTAGCTGAGATACAACTATAAGTAAATAAATTGCCTTTAAATTGTCCTAAATTAAGTTCAATGCATATTATGAATTGCTACAAATATACCCTGTGAAATATACTGCTGCTTATGACTGGTTTTGTGGGGCTGGTTCACATAAAATAAAAAAGAAATAAATAATAATAATTTTAATGTTTGCAAGTTTTTATTCTGGTCAGAAATAAGTGAATTCAGAAAGAAATACATTTGCATAAGTTTTTGTAAATAAAAAAATAAAAATAAAAATGACAATTACTACTACTGAACTGTATTTTGCCGATTATGAGAACATTTTGTAATTATACTTTCATTCATGTTAAAAGGTAATTTAATTTAATTTAATTTAATTTTGCAATGACACAACAAAGTAAAGTCACAAAAGTCAAAGTAAAGGTATTTTTATTGTTAGAAATAATTTAATAATTAAAAAAAATAAAAAAATAATATATATATATATATATATATATAATTCTTAACTTATAAACGGGTCTATTATGCATACAACATACACAGAGCAATCTTTAAAATGCTTACATTTTCATCATACTATAACCATATATAGGTGTCTTTCTTTAAAAATCCCTGAGAAGAGAAACAAAAAAAAAAGGTGAACTCACCGTTTGGTCATTAAGAAACAAGTCCACTCGTAGGTTTTGGCCCGTCTTCACAATGCTAAAGATGAAGTAGTACACTCCCGCTGTCTTACATGTGAAAGCCCCGGTCGACGATTCATAACCTCCTCCCAGATTAGTAATCACATCGTTAAACTTTATCACATCATTCTTGATCTGGGCGTCCTGCAGTGCAGCACTGAACGCTACGCCTCCTGTACTCGACGAGCCTATACCTGAGGGTCCGGCTGGGCCTGGAGGACCTGCTTTACCTGGAGGACCAGGTGGACCAGGAGGTCCTGCTGCAGATGAGGTGAGAGGGATGACAAAGCCCTGGTCTTTAGAACGATCTGAGGAGGGGTCACACACGATCCTGCAGGAGCCAGGGAGGGTCTCACAGATGCCTGCTCTGGTCACAGACAGAAGTGTGAGGAGGAGCGCTGTCCAGTGCTTGGCCATGGTGAAGTACGACTTCAGACACACGATGGGACTTAAATAGTAAGCCCATGATAAGAAGTCACACAGATTTGGGGCTGCAATTGGCTGAGATAGCTGGTCACATGATGAAGTTGAGAAATTGTTTGTCATCTGACATTTTTTAGAATCAGCAAAAACGAATATAATGCTTCTTTAAAACTAACTTATGCTTCCCTATGAACATTACAAAACTCTTGTTATGCAACAATGCTGTCAGAAGATTTGACTACTGAACTTATATTTTTACCAGTGATAAACCAGTCAGTAAAATGAAGTGTACTTTATGTGTATTTATGTAATTTATGTGTATTTAAAAAAAAAAAAGTGAATTGATGCCGTCAAAACGAGTGTCCAACCAACAAACAAATGCATTGCAAAAATCCACAAGCAATCCTTGAAAAGTATATATCTATTGTTTTACAAACATGCAGATTTTCTCTTCATAAGGTATTGATGAACTGTATTGTTGTGATGTTTTTATCAGCTGTTTGCACTCATTCTGACGGCACCCATTCACTGCATACAATCATTGGTGAGCAAGTGATGTAAAGATAAATATCTCTAAAACTGAACTTGGATAACCTGAGGGAGATACATTTTCAGCACAATTTGAACTATTACTTTAGGTGAGTGTTTGTAACGAAGCGGACAGACTCAAGGGGTAAAATTCAACAAAGGTATTTATTCCACAGGATGAAACAAAACAAGGTGAGCAAACGTAAATTCTTCCAATACTGGGTAAAGATAACTGAACTGAAAAGTCTTTATAATTCTTGTGCAGGAGGACAGACGGATGAACACAGCCACACACCACGGGAG
>JAUMHR010000079.1:6828499-6847483 GCA_032361145.1 Enteromius fasciolatus
TTTGAGAGAAATGGTAATATTGTGTATCTGGAATGAATTTTAGATATTTAAGTCCATCTCATGAAAAATTGGAGCAGAAACAAAGGTGTTGCGTTTATATTTTTATTGAGTGTATTTAATTTAGAACTGCTGGTGCTTTTTTTTTTTTTTTTTTTGCTGTTGTTCTAACAAATGTAAGGGTTTTAATATATACAGTTACTGGAAGTAACATTGTACAGTGTGGTGCAATAAAATAAAATAAAAAAGAAACAAGTAGATAAATCAGCTTAAACTAATTAGTTTAAATGTTTTTTTTTTAATTATTATTCTGCAATGTCCATCATTGAAACTTTTTACAAAATATATGAATTGATTGATTGACTGATTGATTAGTTGGATGGTAAAAATTTTCTAGAGTCACTGCAGAGTATAAAAAAATATATCAAATTTAGCACAACATTTTAGGATGTTTTTAGGATAACCTCTGCAGTGTAGCAATAATGATGACTTGAATTAAAAGCACTAATTAACTGCTTTACTAAAATTCTACAGGTATTTTTTTCTACACGGATGTGTTTATTTTCTGCAGCACACATTTAGTAAGTAACCATAACACATTTGTTTTAGGTTGATACAGGAACGTATTGCGGTATTTTTATACTGCTGGTCGAGGTATGTTTGTGGCCGTTCAGAACTCAAATATGCAGCAATTGTAGCTAAAGATTAATGTTCTATCATGTTGGAAATATATATAAAAAAAAAAAAAATGAAAGCATATTCGCTGATGCAGCCATACTATTTTTACTTTCGTATTATGATTTGAACTGTTTTACACAGAATTTGATACAGGCATTTCTTCAACGCCATATCACATGAGCTACCCGAGTAAACCTAGAAAACTCATACATATGAAGCTGTATATGTGATGACAACATTCAAAAATATCAGTTTTCAAATCACGCCACGTGTTGAATAGTACTTATTTAGTACAACTGTTTATGTGAAAAAAAAAGCTAAAAGTAGTGGGAGTTTTACTGCCTCTAGGGTTCATGTCAACTGGAAACTGCAGCGATTCGTATGTATAGGTACATTTTTTCAGTTTGGCAGAAATTAAGTGGCACATATTTCAAATGAGTCAAGGTTGGAAAGTAGATATTCTATTTCCATCATAACAGCATGGCTTATATATAATCAAAAATGTCACAACCTTTTGAAAACTATTTTGCTAGAGAGGTTAAAAAAAGCATAAAAATTCTTATTTGAACTTATATTAATTTGCAATACTGAGTTAGTGTGAGAGTTGCCTTATTGTTATTCTTTCTTTGCATTATGACTTTATATTCTGCCACTTTTATTTTATGACTTTATGCCATCAACCTCCATAAAATCGGGTTTCCAATTAGAAAGCAGTTATTTCTAGACAAAAATAAGAATGTTGAGTACAATGACAGTAGGTTTATAAAAATCCCTGTTAAATACCTTTTTTTTTTTTTTTGCAACTGGTTAACAGTTTTAATTGGTTCTGAATATGTTGGCTTACCATTAAATATCAGATCTGAATCGCTGTCTACTCCCTAGCAACCATTTAGAACACCTTAGCGCCTACAAATAATGAGTTAGATGTCAATATAAACTGTATGTTTTAAACTTCCAGACAAAGCTTTGTCAAGCCAAAGTGCAGTATTTTATAGTTTTGGTTATTATTCTTAGTCAAATTGGAATCTCTTTATTGAATAACATATTTGCATTGTAACTGAGAAAAATTCCTTTAGAAAGCCGCCAAAGCATTAGTTCTAATTAAAATGAAGGGGCAGTGTGTTGAAACACAGCTGTTAAAAACTAAATTCAGCTGTGGTCTTCAGACTGCGCTCGTTGACTTTCATTGTGTGGACAAAAACACATTTCTAAAAATATCATCGCTCATGTTTAACAGAAGAAAGTTAAACAGTTTTGGTATGACAGGAGGGTAATTACTTTGGCGATTCTTGCATTTGTTGGTATAGAATGTAAATATTTTAATGTCCAGAGCAGCAATCGAATGACCAGTATTCCAGAAATAAAAAAACACTTCAATACACTCTTAAAAGTAATACGATATGATGATAGCTTGAAATGTGGTTATATCTGCCATAAGATTGTCTATGACATATATGACAACAAGTGATGTGATGTGTTTTCTGGAGAAAGGCAACAGAAATACAAATGCATTTTCATATGTGTGGTTTGTGTGTTCTTGTGTCTGTGCCTCGGAGCTGATAAGAGAGAATGCTGGTGTATTTCTCACAGCTGGAACCCTTCGCGTGCTGCATCCGACAGGATCACTTTGCAAACCATTCAAATCAAGTCACGCAAACACACGCTTGCATACGCTGCAGCTGCATTTAATCAAAATCATTCATAATTCACACCTCGGTGTGTGACTCCTTCCTGTGAAGATAGAATAAAAAGCCATTTGTGATGAAACGGCATTGATTGGCCAACATTACTTTGAGCGGCCATTATGGTCCATCTTTTATCCCAGCGATGTTGAGTCTTGACAGAACGGACGTGCCTGCTGGTGAAATTGGATTGGGCTGTTTTGGCAAAGGGGTTTTATATTTGAATAAGCATAAGGGCCAGTGATTAGCTGGACTAGCACATTAGCGAAGCTATTCTCTGACAATTGCTGATACCATGAATAGTTCATCCACCTTCATCACCGGTCAGCTTATTGTAAACCTCTTTTATTGGAATATCCAACCTGGTCACAAAAATATGTACCTCTGTGCACCATTTTTATGTACCTTACTGCACACTTCACTGCAGTTTTAAGGAGAAATGTGAAAACCCGTAGATATGAAGCGGGATATGTGTGAAACTAAGCCTCAGTTTTATATTTTCATATTCAAGTCCTAACATGATAATTGTGAGAAAATTACACTTTATTATCGTAACTCTGTAAGTTTGTGTGATTAATGAATGTTTTACTGGCTCTATTTCTTTTGGAAACTGCAGTAATATATACTTGTTGGTATGTATTATGTCTTGCTAAAAAGTGCACCAAGGTACGCTTATGAGACCAGGTAGGGAATAATATAACATGTACATGCTGTAAAACTTGACTTCATGTAATGATTTATAACTTGAATATATCACATTTGCTATTTAATAGCTGAGGACTTAAATATAAGAGGATCTGAGATCACTGAACGAATCTTTATTGCATTGGTTTTGAGGAAGATATTAGATACTGTATTAAACCCTGATTTGGCATGTGGACTCAAGCGGGGAACTTGAGTTTTTTTTCTAGTTTGTCATTGCTGTAAAATAGAAATTGCAGCTTAAATTTTAAATTTGCCTGAACACAAGATTAAAACAATGAATCATGGTTAATTTCCTTATTTCTTGTATTTTGCAGTCAAAATTGCCAAACTACTGTTAATGCAGTTATGCCAAATGTGTAAACCTAAGGCTACACCTACTATAATCTCTTTGTTTTTGACTTATTTGCAAACTGCTGCACTTTTGCCCTGCAAAAACTGAAGATGCTCTACAAAGTGGGTTCATCTGAAAAGGCTTGTTTTATTTGCACAATATCGCTAAAGATACAGTCAAAGTAAATGTTAATTTTTAACATTTTTATAATTTTTATTACAAATTTACTTGCAATTGCTGTTCAGGATATATATATATATATATATATATATATATATATATATATATTGTAACACTCAGAATAGGGGTCCAAAATAATGCATTAGTTAAGCATTAATTAATGGTTAATTTGTTCACAATTAAGCATTACTTGAGCAAAAACACACTACTAATTAATGATTAAAATGTTGTTAAGTAATGCTTAACTAATGCACTATTTTGGACCCCTATTCTGAAGTATATATATATATATATATATATATATATTGCTAAACAAATTATTGTTCCAGAAGAATAGCATGAGAACTTTATTATGTTATCTCGTGATATCTCAATAAGTGTTTATTTTTATTTATACATGTTTGCAGATGAACAATTGAACCTTTTCGAACGTTCAAACTTTTGTCAAAACATTTTAAACACCAGTTTTGATGAATAGTGTTTTAAAACGAAACACAATATATCAGTATTCATAAAGGAGTAGCCAAAAACGATTTAGAAAAATGCAGCAATTTTGCTGTAATGCTATTTGTACAAAGGGTGTTTCTTGAGATTTTTTATTTGATGTGCTTTGATGATACTATAATTCTACAAGGACTGTGAATTTAATTTAGAAGTGAATCGTGATAATAACCACTTTATTCGTGTAAATATTTAGGGTTAAGTGATGGTAATGCTAATTTTAAGAACACTGATGAGGGGGTATTTGAGCTTTGCTAATGGGGCTGTTCAGTCACCTAAGACAAAAGTTTAGAAAATAAGGCTCTAGAAGTCACATTATGTTTTTGAATACTGTTTACTACTGTTCATGACTTCTTTTTCTTACACTCTCAGAAATAAAAGGTGTCACTGGGGCGCTACCTTTTCAAAAGGTACAAGTTTATTTCTAAAGAGTCTATTTTGGTTCCTTAAAGGTAATTAAAAAATAAATAAAATAATATTTTTACTTGTTACTTAATAGGTTATATATTTTTAAAAGTATAAAATCATTTGAAAGTAAAACACAATAATGTCCTATGTTGTTCCCTTATGATGCTGCAGCTTGTAATCATAACTAATAACAGCTGAAATATCACATATCTTTAATAAAGATATTTTTATATTGATTTTACATGAAATGTGACCCTGCGACAGTTTCACACTTCAGTAGAGTTAACTAATGAGATCTGAGTGAGCGTGGGCTAGATGAGTGCCTATAAATCTCTTCCTCCTCATCTTTTTCAAATGTCAGTTACAAATCAGCTCCGGTAGCCTGTACTATGTAGCACGTCAGTCACAAGTAGCTATTGAAAGATGCTTAGACCTCAAACCAGATGATCTATGAATGCAGCGGGCCAAAGACATGACGCTCATGGTGTTTAAAGATGCAAATAAACGAGGAGACACTGATGCAATAACGCCCTGATAAACACGGGTACCTGCTTAAATCGTGCAGAGCCTGTTAATTAGAATGATTAGCCACAAACTCTTCACCACTGAGTAATTAATTTAGAACAGAAGTTGTTGACATGAGGACAGCTCATTAACATAGGCAGTAATTGTGTTGTTGTGAGTGCATCTATGAATAGTCATAGAAACAATGACATCTTTTAGTAAAACCCACATACTCGTCTTGGCTTTTCTTTTTGCTGTTTGTGTGCATTTCTAAATAGGAAGAGTCTCAGAGGAAGAAAGCAAAAAGTTAGGATAATTTTCAAACTGTCCATTTTTCATGGTATAAAAAGACTAAACTCTAGACACATGCTTTAACTCTATGATGTATAATTTATTTTTTAAGAGCCTCAGAATTATACACACTTTTCTCTTCTTACTAAATAGTAATAGCAATAGTTTTGAGAATAGTCTTTTGCTAAAGGCAATTCTCAAAACATTGTGTGATAGCAGATGAGAGGCTATTGCACAAGACATGTTTTGAGCTCCAATCAGCCAGTAAGTGCGCAGTTTGCCTCTCACCTAAGCTTTTATATTGACAAGAATGGAGAGAGTAAATGAAAGAGAGACAAAATTAAAAAGAACATTTTGCTTTTAGCAGACTGCTAAACAAAAGTATAAAAGCACAGTGAAAAAAAAAGAAAAGAAAAAAGTTTTGGAGCATTGTGAACATGAAACTAGAAATCATCTTAATTAGAAAGAACCCTAAACTGAATATAATATCTGATTAAAAAAAAAAGCTTTTCAAAGTCAAAGATTTGAAGCAGAGAAAAGGTCTTTACAAACATACACAAAAACATGTTTCGTCTTTTTATTAAAGCCAATTTTTGGCTTGAGTAAAAATCAAAACTGGTAATTATGATTATAAATTAAGTGAGAGAATAAAAATGATTAGAACTGAAGTCACTAAAGTTATTTATTCATTTATCATTTGTATGCCACTATTTATTCAACATTTTTCTCAGTTATCTAAAAAAATGTAGTAATGGAATCTCACCAATAAAATATGTATATTAATATTGCACGTCTGACACATTCATATCATTCTATTTGAAAGGCATGCTTATTTTAGTGATATGTTTGTTTATTTCTGTATTCTCATTTTCACTGATGCCGGTTTTCATTTTCGTTCTGTATCGTTTTTGTGTTGACTGAATGCTTTGGCAGTATTGTATAGGGAACAGTTATGCCACAGTTATGCCAATGAAGCACATGAAATGACGTGAATGGAGAGACAGAAAGTAAACCAGACATTTAGATTCAGCCACAGCAATACATAAGAAAAGAGACATGATTTATGTTGTCTCTAAGGCTTTGTGTTTAATCGAGTTATTTTATCAAGGGGAAAGAAAAATCTGCCCATCTGTTTGTGTTTTGCAGGTAAGATAACTGATAATGAGTTGATTTAATCAGTGCAGCGCTGAGACAAAACAGCCACAGACTGACTTCTCAACTCTAGAGGACTGCGAACAATCCTGGAACAAAGTATGTGAGGAAGAAAAACTATCAAAAATGATTATGAATCCAGCTAGCGTTGTTGCTATTGATTTTCCCATCTTCTCTTGGCTCATAAACAGTGTAGTGAGAGTCGCTCAGCCTGAGCTCACAGCTTACCAACAGATCTGGGATCAACAGCCACGAGGAGATCGATTTTGCCACGCAGATTTCAGTCCTGCTTAAGCAATGCTGGCGTTATGAGTGTTTCACTTTAAGCCATCAGTCAGCTACATGAGCTGCTGAAGCATCATGGTTCAAAGATAAGTGTGTGTGTGGATTGGAGAACAGGAAGTTAGCTGTGTATTTCCTTATGTGAAGGGTTGCTCTGCAATTCAGTGTTTCTACTGTAGTAATGTATACTTTTTGTCATACACCTGAAGCAAAAGAATACAAGGAATTAAAACTCATTTTCTGATGTTAATACTATTGATCCAAATCCTGTTTTTTTATTTGTTTGCTTATTAATTTCGCTTGCTTGCATGATTTTAGTTTTGATTTATTATTATTGTTATTATTTGGTTTGTTTTTTGTTTTGTTCTTTTTGTTCATTTCTTATGAACACAAAACATAGATTAGACAAGTCTAAAAAAAATATTATTAATATTAATACATTAATACAATTATTTGTGTGTATATAACGAGAGCGACTCTCACTACACTGTTTATGAGCCAAGAGAAGATGGGAAAACTAATAGCAACAATGTTAGCTGGATCTACAATAATTAAAAAAAATTAAAATTTAAATAATGATTTTATATACTTGCCTAAGTATAAGATCCATTCTTTTGACTTTGATTGCTTATTTGTTTTTTGTTGTTGTTTATGTTTTCCTGGTTTAATTATTTATTTTTGTTTATTTTATTGCCTATTTTTGTTGTTGTTGGTATTCTGGAATTTTTTTTTTTTCTCATTTGAAGCATAAAGTATAGTTCCCTTTCAGTCGGCCAGTCCGAGTCACATCGGATCGTTTCTGGATGCGACCGTTACTTGGCACCGGGTGATGGACTGGACTTAAAGCATGCTGAGGCGGCTTTTGTGGATGAGTTATGTTCTCTCTGTGGGAATATGGCCATCGCGGAGCTGCGGACCAGACTCCAATACCTGCAAGGTGGCGGGGTACCCATTCCTCAGCCTATATTTAGGGCTCTCTTTGGTGAAAGCTGTGCGAGCGCTACTTCTGACAAAGGGCAGACTGGTCTAATGGTGATAGTGAAGAATTCCCCTCTGAGGTCTCCTCATTCCACCAGCACTCTGCTACCAGTGGATTTGCCATTGGGGCAGTCTGGATCCTCGCAAGGGGTACCAGCTGTTACCTTTGGCGCTCCCCCCAGTGCCCGAATGTCAAGAGTCCGAAGGTTCTTGAGATGAAGTTCTGGCTGGCGCGTTTACTTGGTGCTCCACCGTGCCGGATACAGATCCATAACTGATGGCTATGTTTGCCCGGGCTGCCGAGGGGATCGGGCTCAAGTGGAAAGCTCCACCACATCCCCAACCCTCGAGGTTGTAGGATTGGTACTAAGGGGTGGCTTGTGTTGGTTCTCAGGGCCTCACCCCGGTACCTTTCTACCCGGAAGTACACAAAGAGCTCACTAGAACGTGGACGGTACCTTTCACTGCCAGAAACCGATCTAGTGGCTCTTCCTTCTTCTGTGGCTGTGTCTAGCAAACATGCGCGAAGCAGACAAGACGCAGTTCTTGAATGCTCCTGTGTCCCAGACCAGCCTCTTTGGTGACGCAGTGAAGAACTGCTCAGAAGCAGACTGGGGCCATTCTGCCAAGTTGTGCAGCTGGCAAGCAAAGAAGCAAGCGGCCTGAGGATGGGCAACTCTGGGATGAATGGAACTGCTCTTCAGGACATGGTAATCACACCTCCTTCCCCCGGGGGGAAAGTCATATCACTGGCCTTACGGTGCCCAAAATCTTGACTCATAAGCAGTTTCCTCTTTCCCTGGGTCCCCCGAGGGGACGAGGCGTTGTGGACGGGCCAGTTTCGTATCACACTCATACTCATCTCGTTACAGGCAGCAGTGCGGAGACTGGGAGGACGAACCAACAGACTTCCCACTTCACTTCTGCCAGGGCGCAGGTAAGAGTTGCACACACTCAGTGCTGTACCGCAGCTGAGCGGCCGGGTCACCGATTCGGCTCCTCAGCGAAAACCTAGAGGTGCACACATCAGCTGCCTGTTTATACTCACACGGTGACCAGCTGCAGCTGGATGCAATCAGTGAATGCCAGTGTTCATTGGCGCGTTTTCATACACACGAAGTAGATTGATCCTCTCAAAGAGAGATCCCAATTCGACAGTCATATCCAGCCTGATGTCTCCGTTCCCTTCTTCAGGAAACGAGGGTTGAATACGTATCCAAGACGATTTATGACTTAACACCAATTTTCTGGAAGTCTTATTTTGCAAAATGTTGCTTCTTTACTAAAAATAATACTAATTTATCTTGTTTTAAAGGTATTGAAATAATTTTAATCTGACACAAAATGCTTTTCTCCTGTGTAGTTGTCAGTTCAGTTTATAGAAATCCCCATGACTCCAAATCGAATAAAAGCCTCAATTCTTAGCTCTAAAATAAGAGTGACAGTTCATTTCTGTTGTCTACTATGATTAACGTTTTCTTCAAGTAAAGTGGATGATGGATAGACAGAATATCCTGTCCACTTGAAATGGATGATATTAAAACAATTTTCTTTGTCCCGGGGTCAAAGCCTCAGACTTAACCCAAGTAAGCCTGTGAAAGTGTGTAAAACGATTAAATGCAGAGAGAGAATATGTCAGCATCTTTGAGTCCTCTGGGATAAGCCTGTTAACCCTGACCTCTGATGTAACAAACAGAAAGCACTCTGTGGCCAAACTCTTCTTGTATGTACATTAATGTAATTATGAGCAAACAAGGTCACAGCAGTTCAGCACAGACTGCAGTGAGACACACACTGTTACTGTAACGGTCAGGTGTCAAAACATTATGCCTGATAGTCATCACATTCTCTATTAACAGAACTAAAACAGAGACAAAACACTTTTTTTTTGGTTTTGTAATTTGACATCATCAGTTGCAGAACCAGGGGCAGATTTAGTGAATTTGGGGCCTCAGGCAAATATGGGAATGGGGCCCTTATATTTGCACACATTTACAGTTATTTGCTGCTACACAATGATAATTATGTCTAGTGTTTCTTAATTTTTCATGTACATGTTTTTATGGATTCTTTCATTAACATTCATTAATTTAGAAACACTTTTATTCTTTCATGTTGCAAATCACGAAATTGCAAATTTATTTACAGTTGAGACGCAAGAAGTATACATTATTATTACTTATTATATTTAAATGACACAACCCTCTTTAGGCTATATTTTAATGTACATACTGTATTTTGATGCAGCTAAATTCTCAATAAATCTGTTTTTATTGATACTGTTTTTGTTGTCATAAAACGAGATGAATATGAAATAGTGACTGAATAGTGACTTATTAAAACTACATAACCAGCTCTACCTTTCAAGATGTAAATCCGCAAAAATTCTGATTTACTGTATAATCAAATCGTCTGATAAAATCAAACAGATTACACATAAGATAATGAAAACAGCTGTGCTTGCATGTAAAATTGGGCCCCGTTTAAACTAGTTTTCATTTTAAAACGGTGTTCTGAAATAAAAACGAGCTGGGTTTTCAAACTAAAGCAGGGTCTGTCAGTTTTTGAGGGTGGAAAACGCCGGATTAGTGTAAACTATAGGCTTAACCATAGCAAAAGTTATGGGTTTTAAATCGAACACCCATTACTGTAAACGGGCCTCAGATAAGCAACATATCTTAACTGAAAGCTTCAGGCTAGCGCCCCTTTTTTGATACAAGTGTCATCTCTTCATTTGATCACCAACAGAGCAGTGCATTCTTTAAAATCACTTGCTGCACAGATTATCTTGCAAACTGTCTATGTAGACCACTATTTTAAGGGAATGATCTCTTTCCCAGCTGTAAAGACTTTTCCAAAAGGTAGGTATTGTAATCTATTCAGCAAAATTACACATGGAAAAAAAGGTCCATTGTCAAAAGTGATGCATGAAGCACTCGTCAGATGGAAATTCAAATCAAGCAGCTTTCTGTTAATCAACACCGCAACATTGAGGGTCAAAAAGTTGGTGCTCAACTTTGTTGCCCTTTCGAGAAACCTGCTGAAATTATTGAAAATTCGCAGAATAACATTAAGGATGAAAACACCTTTAATTTTGTTGCCACTTATGTATTCTTCAGGGCCTTGCTGAGTGCATTAGTTGCTGTCTTTATAGAACACTGCCAATTGGTCTTTTATAAAATTCCATTAGGATGTCATCTTTACTCAGAACACTTGTTTTGGTCTGTTTTTGTTTTAGCATTGCACTGTCCTGCTTTTTTTTTCCTGCTGATGTAGACAATGTACTAAAAATGCTGTATACTCAAACTGGTTTAGGACCTAGCTGTGAAGTTGTAATTATAATGTCAGGTGCAATCAAATTTTTGTCAGAGCAAGACAATTGCACCAAATGTTTTCATTCAATTTACCAGGGTGCTGAACATTTCAATTTTATTCTATCTTGACTATTAGGGGTTTGTGATAAAAAATGTAATAAAATAAATAATACAATAAATAATAAATAATACATCAAAACCACGGTTGAATCATTCACTCAAAGAATTTGTTCAAAACAACTGAACAGCATTCTAAATGGCTATTTAAGGCAAAATATTATTGGACTCTCAAAAGATGTTTTTATTTATTTTTGCAAATTAAGTGACATTGACAATGTCAGCTTGCACATAAAATAACAATTTCAATATTATAATAGACAATAAATATCACACACGTTTTTTACAAGCTTTATTAATATTCTTTTTTAAAATTATTAATATCAGCAAATCAATAGAATCGCTCCATATTGTTTCACTGACATTCCCTCTTTCTGACACGACTTGAACACGCCATAAGTTTACCTTTTTAAAACAAAATGTCTCTTTATTCTACTCCACCGCGAAGACTGCGTCCTATGTAGGCAGCTGAGCAGGTTACTAGGTTTGGAAACAGAGCTCATATTTCCATGACAACTTGATTCTTCATTTACTCCACTTGTAACAACACACATGAGTAAATGTACCCATAATGAGTTCCTCTCTCATTCAGGACTGACAAATGAACCCAAGTTCTGTTTGCTTTGTCCCGTGTTAAGTCGTGAACGCATGCTAATCACAGAATCCAGTCAGTCGCTCAGACGCATTCTCTTAAAACGAAACATATGTTAATTACCTGGAAGTCATTTCCGTCAAATCAAACCACAGACACTTGTAGAGAAATTTGTCCTTTCCTACACTGAACACATGTTTCTCATTCCACATAATTAGCCCCAGATCGCAGAAGTGCTATTGTAGGGGAAATATTATTGTTGGACAGGGAATAAAGAATTTTAAGAGGGGGAAAAGGGGGGGATAGACTTCATTGTGGTTTGTAGAGGTTAAAGTTCACAAGTGGTCTTTAAACCAAAGCTGTGCTACAGACTTACAAGAGAAGTCTGTTATTCATGCTGCACTGCATCTCATAGACTTGTGCTTCCAAAACATGGCTAGCTTTTCAAAGCTGGAATGTATTTACTCGCAACTCGTTTGGAGAAACATAATATGATCATTAAAGCAGCTCAGTGTGTAATGCCAACATTTTAGCCTTAAAAGTACAGCAAAAGGTATGATGACTTGAGACCTCTGTGTTTTTTCAAAGGTGAAGAGCTTGAGGGTTGTTCCCGGTCTCTTGTTCTTTTCCGTGGGTTGTTTACAGATATATTTTGTTAAAAGGGCCTTCTTTTTAAGAAGGTCACTTAGCGTTTAAGAAAAAGAATATTTCTCTTTGAGCCCTATTATTTTGTGGCCTTCAAAACGTGGCTCTCTAGAGGTATTTAAATAGTTCAACAATTCTAATAAATAACCTCTTATTTCTCTCGCATAACACTTCAGAAGATTTGAGTCATTTTTATGTGAAAGTAATGGAGAAAAATAAAATATAGAAATAAATTATTTCTCTATTTACTGCAGTTGACCTGTGACCTTTGAAAAAAAAATCATTGGAAAATATAGTAGAACCATTTTTAATTTATTTCATTTTTTTGCATTGAAATGTATAGATATATGTGAATATGACTTTTTTTAAAGTACATTTTAATGTTATATAATATAATATAATATAGTGCAATGGAGTCAAACTAGAATCAGAGTCTAGGTTCAGGGCAGGCAGCAAACAATCATGTATTTCAATAATAACATGTTTTTACATTGTACTTATATATTTTTTTAAATACCTATATGTAATTATAAATGTAATGATTTTCTGTAATTACATTTATAATTACACTGTCGACCCATCCCTTACACCTTATTAACCCACCCTTAAAACTATCCATACCATCAAACTTGTCTCTAACCTAACCATATTCCACCTCAATAGCAGCAAACGTGTTTTGCAATGCAATGTGACCCTTATATTTGATGTAAGTACGTAGTTGTTAAGGTCGCCTGGGGCTACTGTGAATAAAGTGATTATTGAAAGATTTTTTCTTGGATTATTCTGTGTAACTAACTGAACCGAAAAATATGTGCCCAAGGTTTTAAGGGGTTGTCCCAGACTAATGACAATTTTAAACCAGATTTCACTTCATAAAAATAATATGCAACATATGAAAAAGTAATACATAACATATGGAAACTAAGCATATAAGAGGAATGGCAGATCTGTACAGGAAATGTTATTTCTAAAGTGGGTTAGCAAGTTATGAAATAATGATATAAAAAAAAATGACATTCCTTCCCTCAGGCTGCAGTGTTTATTGTGTTTAAAGATTTAGCAGACTTTGTATATCTGTTGTTGTTACTTACTTGAAGGTCATATCAGATTTTATGACCAATTTATTAGATTGAGGTACAAAGTGTGTATGATCTTACTTGAATGACTGGTTTATTTCACCAGAAAGCATTGATGATTACAAACTCCTTTTCAATATCACCCCGCAGAGTGGATAAATCACAGCATGCCACTGCTTCACAGATGTTGTGGGAGGACGTTGGATCATCCTCAATCCAGTTTTCTGTGCACTTTTGCCTTATCATCACACTGATAATCTTGTGCTCATCTGTCCATACACTTCTGTTCCAGAGTTTCACTGGCCCATCGCCGTTCCGTGCCAAGCGGTAATCCGAACTGAGGTTTGCATCTTCAGTGTGTGCTGAGAAATTCTGCTGCCAAGGTCTTCTGTCAACAGCAGATAGTAGCACTTTCATCACACCATTCTGGATGTCGAACCTTGCTGTTCCTGCTGTCCATCGCTAAAGGAGCTGCAGCTTTTTTTTCTCACTCAATTTAGCTGTTCAAATATATTTAATTAGGCAGTTTTGTTTGCAGAATGCCATTTCAAAATTGTACAAAAAGTAAAAACATGTTAAAAAATAAATTGTGTGCTAAAGAATAGAATAGAATAATTTCCTGTATAGTATATTATACACTCTCAGAAATGTCAAATACGTACACTTTGAGTACCAATATGAACCCTTTAGGTACAAACATGAACCTTTTGAAAAGGAACTGCACCAGTCATAGCTTTTGTACCTTTATTTCTGAGAGTGTAGTATCACATACTTTTCAGAAATTTGTATTGGATTAGGCAAAAAAAAAAAAAATCTGTCCTTAACTTTTCCATTTTATTGTCAAAGTACTTTACAGCTTGAAGACATTGCTGTCTCAATATTTCTATGTGGCATTGTGCCTGGATCAGCTTGATGTGCATTTATTGTCTGTCCTTGGTAGGATTCTGTCATTTTAATGACTCCTCTTATTTTGTTTGCATGAATGATTTCCTTCTTATTTCTATTGTGTTTTGCCAATTTCTTGCAGCTTGGCACTCAGTGTCAGACCGGCATTCGTTAATCTGAACTTTATTTTATCAGAAGAATCTGAGAGCTCTCTGCAGAGAAGGCCAACAACAGATCTTTCAGTGACAAAGTGAGTGACTGCATGTTACAAAATGAGTCATTTCCACAGCAGGTCCAAACTCCCAGCCAAGCAGTTTACTGTTTACTCAAGCAACTGTGACTTGACCTTTAAATCTGCTCCCACCAAGGATTCGGTCCCCCAAACAACGGCCTGATCAAGACTCCCTATAAAGTCAACTGCATAGTTTTATACAAAAGACCCTGCTGAAGAAGAACTGGTTTGTGCTGGTTAGGGAGAACAAACATCGCATGACAGGTTCTCCAAAACCTTGAAGAAAACAACATGCGTCTGTTATTTTATTCAAATATACTTGCAGTGCAATTCATTCATTAAATGTCTTCAATACTCCTCATTTATGATGAACAGGTTTCTCTTTAAAATGTTTAATTAATTTAGATTTTGAATTAAATTAAAAGGAATCAAATAAAAGACAAATCTCTCCAAAGGATTAGCATGTTAATGTGCATGACAATGTTAATGTGTTTGCTTTTAGTGAAATAGGTCTGCTGTAAGCATTTAGAAAATTCTGCTTATGCACATTTAACATGACATAACACCCAAATATAAAACATACATGAAATCAGGTGAAGGGTGGAACTGCTACAGCAAGCACGTATTTGAATGTTGAGCAGCAAGCTCGTTGATCGCTGACGTTAAAAGAAACCAATCAGCTGCACCATGTGGTGATGTCAGATTCAGACCTATCAGACCGCACCATCAAAGTTTCATGACAGAACATGTCATTATTTTTTGAAGAATACAATGGACTAAACATGCAACAACAACACAATAAATTGTTCTTTTTGCATCTTTTATTATTATTTGCATAATGAATTCTTAAAGCAAATATATTTCTTTGCTCATTAATATTTGAAAAACATATGTTGGTGTAACCAACCGGAAATTGTATCATGGGGAACAAATTCTCAACTGGCAGTCAAGGTCAATAAGTCTTAATGTATCAGATAATTTGATCTTTTATGACAAGGCGAAGATTAGTTCAGGTTAAAAAAAATATTGTGTTAAATTCCACCTCAATATTTATGAATAATTTATGATACCTTGAATTTACCTTGAAAAATATATTCTTCTTCAAAAATACATAAATAAACAAAAGAATATAATAAATCATTAAAGTGTCTCTATTATACAACAACAGCACCAAAAGAGTCTAAGTAGACAAGAAAGTACCTGGATGACTTACTACTTCTGCCCAGTCAATGGACACTTACTTTCCCATGAGGACTTGTGAATGGCTGTAGGTCTCCGGTAGGTCAAGTATAATATAATGGATGTACAGTAGTACATCTAAATTTCATTCACATGCATGTATGTATTGTATATGTATATTTATACAATATAGAACATACTTTTTTAACGGTTGCAAAGTTTAAATTCAAATGTAGTACCTACTCAGTATGCAGTTTGGATGCATCTATTCTGAACTGCCTGAAACAAGTTGTCAGTAATCACACTCTTATTACCCACAACACATTTGCATAATGCCTGCCTATAGTCTACATTGGATAACCGCAAACAGGATTTACCTTGACCCACCTTTAAACACTGTGGTTGTAGCCAAGGCCTGGAAGAGTTTGGTTTGTGTTATCAGCATGTCTAGTAGACACGGTTTCTGAGCTGTATCAGGATATCTGCAGTATCTGCAATGTACAAATCAATCAATCCATCACTTTTATTTATGTAGCGCTTTAAACAATACAGATTGTAGCAAAGCACTGAACATTATAAAATAGGAGAATAGAGTGATAATGTATAATGACGAGATTATTTATCTATTAAATGCAGAGGCAGTCTCTGTAATTAAATCAAGGATAATCACTAGAAATAAGATGTCCCCCAACTTCGCAAGCCAGAGGCGACAGCGGCAAGGAACCAAAACCCCATCTGTGAGGAAAAACAAAAAACCTTGGAAGGAACCAGGTTTAGTTGGGGCCAGTTCTCTTCTGGCCGGACGCCCAGCACCTAATTTCCAGTTCAGTTTTAAGCACATGTAAAGGACTTATAGTGTGTGTGTGTTAAAATTAAATTAAATGACGGTCGGAATAAAAACCTCCCATTGAGAAACGCTCACGTTGTGCTTGCAGTGGCAGTTCGAGTTGTTTAGCTATTTTTTTTAATGTTGCATTATCAGACTTGCTGTTGCATTATGCTAAATTTGCAGTGCCGTGTGATGTTAAATTCAACTTTAGGTAATTTCATTCAAGCATTGTTTGGACAAGCTTTGGCAGCAACATATAATTGCATGTTAAAACACAGGACATCTAAATGGTGTAAAATTGTCCTGGCTCTCACTTGAAGCCTCTGTAATGTTGTTTTGAAATGTCTACAGATCAAGGTTAGCTGTGGAGTAGCTCTGAGGATTTTATACACAATAATTCCTCAAGTCTCTATCCACTTGAAGGCCTGTAAGGACAAGGTCATTCATGGGGCATTATAGGCCTTTCCTCTGTCCTTGTAAAACTTGTAATCATGGAGGCAATATCCACATCCCAATTGACAGCACTTTGGGGCTCTTTAGAGGTTACACTCCTAACAGTCTCTCTTCATCCTGACTGCTGAGGCTCTTAGGATCATGTAATTGTACTGGGTCTTTAGATTCAACACACACTCGTATTCCTGCTTTTAGTCACGAATGAGTGTTAGTCTGTATTCTTGTTATTTGAAAGCTTTGAAAGCCTTAATCTGTACAACCAGATGAGAAGTCGCTGAAAGTGGTGGGTCAAAGACCATGTCTGGCTATTATTTTGGTCATGTCTGGTGTGCAGTATCATTTGGGCACTTTTTAAAATCTTTTTAAAATTGTAATATTTATTGTTGTCTAATGAAATATCTCTATAAAAGAAGATGGTGAGAATAGAAGGATAAAATGTTTTAGCTATAGACATACCAACAAGTCCATTTTAGTTTATAAAAAAAATAATAATAACAATGGTAAAAAATGAAATGCATGCATGTACAGAGAATACGCTAGAAGCAAACAGCACCATAGAGAGAATCACATATATGTCAACGTAAAAATATTCAGTTTGAGTGAAAATATTTAAAAAAACAAAGCTGTGTGTGTGATGGTGTATATGTGCACGGATTGTGTGTGAGGAAGCATAAAAAGGCGTGAAACAAGCGGAAGGAGAAAGGAGCTTTATTTTGTGACAGCAGATAGAGAGAAAAAAGAGGTGTGTGTGCCTGGCAGGCCCAGCAGGAGGGCAAATGGGATGATAATGAAACAATGGAGCTGTAAATGCTAGGATGCTTTGGCACAGGACAATGTGGCAGAGATTTTCCGAGGTGCCTCGGTAGGTCAGAACCTGGCCGTCTGGTTCAGCATGATGGGTGTGAGGTGCAGAGTCAGGGTCAAACTGACCGCTCACAGGAGTGACGCAACAAAAAAACAGCATGAGGTGAGAGGTTTAGCAGACACAACACACTATTATAGCTCATCCGCAGCAGGGATCTTTTTGCCATGGCTAAAAATGAGCTGCTGTCAGCTTATGCCTAATGGCTAAGCAACAGTGTGTGTGTATGTGATGTCCTGTGTTTACCTTGGGCTTTTCATACATTCTATAAAATGCTCTTGACCAGCAAAGGACACTTTGTTCATACGTGATTACAGTTTTGTGAGTTATTGTGTCCTTTATAGAATGGTTAGTCAACGTTTTAAGGAAAAACACCAATTTCTGAAATTGAATTGAATTTGATCTTAAGTAGCAATTAAGATCGTACAGACATACACATTTTTAATTGAAGGACACTGAAAATCAAAAGATCATTTTAACTAGAAATGACAAACTTGAAAAAAGATGGCTGGAGTGATACTTGTTGGAAAATTTGAAAACTTAAAGGTTATAGGCCTTGACAGAGAAGTCTGAAATGTCAGATATATATGAAATAAATTTGTACTACAGTTATGATAAATAAATAAATATTGTAATGAAGAACCAGTGATCGCTCTTCAGTGAGCATGAAAGATTTGGAGGCAAGAGTTCAGAACGAAAAATATTTAATGAAAAAACACACAGAGAGGACCAAACAAATGAAACACGCTGAATACATTTTCAACAACTGACAAAAACACAGGACATGGTTAATATACACAGAACAATCAGGGACATTACACGAGACACCTGGACAACACAGCTGGCGGAGAATCAAACACTAATGGAAGGGGGGGGAGTTAGAGGTAAGGAAGAGCACATGGGGAGAACAGAATGAAAACAAACACACGGGAGCACATGGCACAAGATCACAACATTAACACAAGACACATGGCAACATGACAGGCAGCATGACATGTCCACGGAGCTCATATACTGTAGGTGTTCTTGTCTCAGATGAAGATCATCTCTTTGTGCTGATACACCATCTGATCTGGATACGGACTGAGAAACAGAATAAGAAAGAGACAGA
>JAUMHR010000079.1:6871183-6886368 GCA_032361145.1 Enteromius fasciolatus
GTTTTTAATGTTAAATTTGAAATATTACCAAATATGTATTTATAAAAATGCCACATTGGTAGATTACTTTTTTTTTTATCAAAGCTTTTCCAGCATGAACATGAGCATCTTAATTTGTAGCCAAATAGTGTGTCTAGACCAAATTTCTGCAATTATTAGGGAGTGGTTGAGGATACTTGCGTTTTTGGTGAAAAGTTTGAAATATTGCCAAATACATGTTTGAATAAATGCAACATTTGTAGACTGCTTTTTTGTTTGTTTGTTTGTTTTACCACTGCTTTGTTCACACTGGTATACAAATGAATGTTTATTTTTCAGTGTACACGGTGAAATCATAGTGCATGCATGCCAGGTTTACGCTCCAAAAGAGTTTTGACAAGAAAATATGGACTAAATGTTAATTTTGATCAATTTAGTAATCAAAAACATTGATATTGATACTATTGGTACTTTTTACTTTTACTGGTTTACTAGTTTATCAGTATTATATAAAAAAAAAATATGTCTTACTCTTTACTACATCATCTTGGGTTTCTGGGTCCAAAATTGGTTTTAGCGTATATTTAAATGTAATTGGAGTCAATATTTAGCTGTAGACTTCATTTGAAACGTATTGCATGGGTTACATCACAAGAACTATAATCTGTAGCTATTTTTAAGACATAAATGTTGCAAGCAATTTAAATCAAACACATACATACTAAATATGCTCTACAAACAGATCAGAGAGTGTAGAGATTTCTAACTTATTTACTTCAGTGGAAAATATAGCATCTGATGGCACTTACATTTTTGTTTTGTTTTTTTCCCTTAGAACTCTATGTGGGGATGCATATGTGTAATATTTCTCACAATAAACCACCAAAACAAAAACATAAGGAGTGAAATCAGAGTGTGCTTCGCAAATGTGACAGGTGCAGATTTACAGAGAGACAGCGACTGTCTCATCTCATGTACAATGCTGTGACACAATTACACAGAAGACAGACAGCCTTTTTTTATACAGCTTAATGTAAATATTTACTGTTGGTACATTTGGCAGTTATTGCAAAAAAAAGTTACCTTTGTACATCTTTGAAGAGACTAAGCACATTACTCACAATACTGTACATATTTAGCTGTAATTGCCTAAGGATGTGTTCCAAAGGAAGCCAGTTCTTACAAATAAAAGCAGGTGCGTGTTGCTGTGCCTAGACTGATTCTTTAAGAGCTTTTGTTTAAGGGTTGACAGTGAAGTAGTGCTTAAAAGAAAGAAAACGGTAATTTCTTTACACAGTAACACACATACATACTAGGACAGATACACATCTGTTTTATTTTCATTTGTGATGTTGTTGGAAATGGTTCTCACGTCTTTCTAAGTGCAGGGCTAGGTTTGAGTGCTTTGATTAAGGTTTGACAGTGTGATATTCTTTTGATTATGGAGACAACATGAAGGAGTTTATTCTGCTTCCAGTGATGAAAATTAACTGTCAACGTACAATAGAAGCACTTTGAAAGGATTGCGCTGAAAAGTAGTCGCTTCTATTATCTTCCGTCTCATTAAGATGGCTCAGAGATGCTGAAGAGATTTGTTTGCTTATTTATATGTGCAAAATCAGCACATCGCCTCTTGATTGTGTTGCTCTGGACCATGAATACTGTAAACACTTTACCATATATTTAATTGAGATCAGAATCTTTTAAATTAAAAATAAAGCTGTTAAACTACTAAAATATTGTTTACTGCACTTTTTTATGTTAAAAGGTTATTAAAGTACTCTCTGTAGCAGATTGTTTCAACTTACTTTTTAAATACTTTTAACTTTAATTTAACTGAAAAAGGTAAAAGTCATATTTAACAAATCATTCAGCATATTAATTAGTGTATATATATATATATATATATATATATATGTAGATATAGAGTGATTTCTGGCGCTAGAGAACGCGACAAGACAACATGGTAAGATGAACACAATCCCTGGAGGGTGGATTTATTAGACAGTGAAGGTAAGTAAACAATACGGTGGTGGTGCCAGTGCTTCTTGTGCTCCAAAGTCCCTTTCTTTTAAGAGGATAGGGTTCCTCTCTTTGATATTTATCTATATTTTTGCATATCGGTCATACCACATGACACCAAACTAGTGTCAACGTGTTTAATATACAAGACGTATTAAATATATGAATTTACAAATTAAGGTTACGTTATAAATAAAACCTAAAAATAAAAAACATTCTCATCATAGAAGAGTATTCCACCAATTTTTTCCCCTCTCTTTTTTGGGTAAACATACATGACACTTTAATCTGCTTTTCAAGCATCAGTTACACAGACCCTGTCATGCGATTCTTAGTGTATTTTAATCTGTATGATGTATGAATGCACTCGAAACATCCTGTGTGTGTCTGACAGATCTATCTCAGCACAGCCGCCCGAAACAAGAAAAAGTAAATAATGTGATATATCAGTATCACATCTGTTGGCATGAGGATTCCACTCTCACCGGTGAATCACAGATCGCGTGGAACTCACCGCATGTAAATGAGACATCACGATGCCGCTTACCAGGAGAAAGCTGTCAGCCATGATTACCAATCACCTTGAAATGATAATTATCTTCCATTTGCTGGGTGTTATCCGTAAGCAAGATAGACAGGTCAGGGCTTAGAAAAGATGTTCAGGACTTCTCTCCTTATTCAATATTTACCTGGTCATTAAAGTTAGCTGGGGAGAAACGCACCACTTTGCTTTGATTTAGTTGGTTATTATGCAAGATGCTGATTAAAAAGGACAATTAAAGCTCAACAGATTTTTGAGATGCCATAGCAAAGTTTCTAAGTGACAAGAAACGCTCTTTGATCCAACTGATAAAGGGATGCACTGTTCCTAAATCTAGTGAGATGAGTATGTAGGCAGTGTTTCAGTGGATCATTGTTGCATTCCTGAAGTAAAAGTGGTTTCAGAAGATAGGCAACTTAATTAAGATAACTTAAATTCTCTCATTTTTTACATCTTTAAAACATATGTCTGTGTTCTTTATCCCTCTGTGTAGTGTTTGTTTAACTTTTCTCTTTACAATACAAATGAGCCTTTACATCTGATTTATAAATGCTTTACAAGGTATAACTTGTCCTCACAAAAACAGACGTCTGGCAACTACTAAATTAATCATGAATTACAGCAGGAACATGTCTTAATGAAGCATTATTATTATCATGTGTCTAAATAATAAGATTAATTAATGTAAATTTAAATAATTTATTAATCATTTACTTAGACTTTCTAAATTATCTTATTAAACACTGACAACTTTTAAATAACTGGTTTGTAAATAAGGTAATAATTAAAAAAAAAACAATAAACTGATTATTAATAAAGTATGAAAATGGAATTGTTGCAATTAAATTATTACAATTAAATTACAATAATGATTAATTATTAAGAGAAAGGCATTTATAGATGCACTTGTAAACTGTTTACTAACGCATAATAATGTTGGAACAATGGTTCAATAAAGGATGAACTGAGTATTTACTAATGCTGAACTAATCATTCATAGTGTGTTATTATAAAGTGTTACCAACTTGAGTGTAAAAATGTATTTATTCATTCATTCAGTTAATGAACTATCCCTATCTGATTATTATCCCTGATTAAATATTTAAATATCACTTACATTTACTTTTATGCTTTTAGCAGATTTTTTTTCTTCTTAAAGCATCACTTGATAAATGTTTTTAATAATAATAATAAAAGAAAAGTCATTTGTAATTCACTTTTAGATAATACACAGAATGCATCAAAAGTGTAAGCTGAAAACTGGTTTGTTTTTATAGGTATTGCTGCACATTATCCCACAGTGACCCACCAAATCGTGCCGCTTGCAGGATTTTAGCTCGATTAAATTTTTATCTCAAACCGCATCACCCCTTGATCGTCTTGTTGTCTGCCCTCTGAATACATTGGGAAAAAACCCGCTATCGAAAGACAACACAGAGGCCGCAATACCAAAAGAAACACTAGGGGCACCACAACAAAAACAAACTTCTGCCAAACAATCGGCAAGAAAAGGTGGTGTTTAATGCACGGTAAACCCCACCTCTTCTTGGCGATTGGTTGGCTGAAGTTTGTTTTTGCTTTGGTGCACGTCCTGTACCCCTAGTGTTTGCAAGATTGCATAGAGTACCTTTAAGTAGAAAAGAGAAAATATTGAAATATAAAATATCGGTCAGAGCATATCTGCGTGTCTAAACATTTAGCATGATCTCATGCAGATTTAGATCCTTTTCAAGTTAAATTCACTTTAACCAACAGAAAGCTAAATATATCCTTATGTGGCAAAGTCAAATTCTATTGAAATCAATTATAAAATGTATCTCTCAAAGGCAAAGTATAAAACATTACAGATCAGTCATCTCAGGTCATGATGGTTCGATGTAGGCAGTAAGGCAGTTTACAAGATTATGCAAAAGAACTAGATTAAAAGAAGATGTCAAGTTCTGCTTCTAATTATTGAATGCAGAACTAAAGGTCTGAAGTCTTCATCTGAGACGTCTAATTGTGGAGATATGAAGTGCAGTTCTTCAGACTGCTGAGTGTTTCTGTTTGTATCCTATGTGAACTCCACACTGAGATAAACTCTTTCTCTTATCCACTGACTGAACACAAGCCTCATTTTCTCTCGCAACACACACACGCACAGGACATGATGAGTGTGTCAGCTAATGCTTTTGTTTCAGATGAGAGCTGTAATGAAATGTGACAGGCTGTGTGTGGGGGGGATGTGTCGATGGCTAATTGCAGGGCTTGTTTAGTGAATAGGCTCATTGATAGACATCCGCAGGTCTGCATAATGTCATGTAAATGGGGCATGATGGTGTCTTAACCTCGTTTAACCATCCCCGCTCATCTGTAGGGTCTCTATGTGTCCCCCTTCTCTGCCTCTCTAAGCGCTGCAAGGCCATATGATTTAATTCAGATGCTGAATGTCACAGAGCTTCTGGATCCAGTTCTGTAATTGCTGATTTGTTGTGAGAGGTCCAGGAGTTTACAGAGCGTGCTGAAATTTGTAAACGGGTTGGCGAGTCTCTTAGGAGCAGCTTGGTTTTGCGAGCGCATTGCGTTGTCTTCCACTGTAAGTAATAAATAAATAATAATAAATTAACAGAATTTAATTTTAGCTGATATTTGACATGGTTGTCGCTGCATGAATCACAATTCTGAGTATTCACACTGTATCGGAGGTCAATGCTTTCGCTGGAAGCCGTTTGCTCTTTCTCAAGTACCCGTGATGTTGTGAAGGCACGAGTGAAGAAAAGGTCTGGTACTTTTAATCAAAATACTTTATTGTTGCTGATCTTAGCTGTGGTGTCATTCACATCAACAGCACAATATGTTCCCGAGCTTTGACAAGGCCTTTCAAGTCGTTCAGTCGTTCTTCCAAGTCTTTGGCCGAGTCTTTCAAATCATGTCTCAAATATTTTTTTGTTAGCAATTCTGCTGTATGTGCTGTATGTTATTTTTATTAATTAATTTATTTTTTCAGGCAAATTCATTTAACATAGATAATTATGACATATATAATATAGCAATGCACTTACATATACAAAAGTTTGAGGTCACTGAGATAAAGTAATCGACACTTTTATTCAGTAAGGATTCTTAGTTATATTATATCCATCCACTAAGCAGATTTTTCAGTTTCAGTATCATATCACACACGCACACACACACACATGTACAATCAGTATGTACTATTACCCTGCACCTAAAATTACCCCTTACAGAAAACATTTTTATGTTCTCCAAAAAACTCTATGTATGGTTTATAAGTGTTTTGAAAAATGGGGACGTGGGTTAACATCTCTAAGGGTCACCTTCTCCTTGTAATACCCATGTTATATTCATGTCATTATACAAACTTATGTCCTCATAATGTATGTCATAAAAATGGACACACACACACACACACGGCTAGTAACTGCATACATGTAATCTGGATTATGTAATCAAAATTCAAAAATTACTCTCTGTGTTTCTGTGAATTATGGGGAGTCTTGAGACTTTTCTTAAACTTTTTTTTTTTATGCTGACCAAATGGTATTTTCTGTTTTCTATGTCAACCCTAACACTAAACCTACCCCTTACAGAAAACCTGTTTGCATTGTTATTCTTTTAGACAAATTTAATTTACTATAAAAAAAAAACAAAAAACATTAGTTTCAGTTTTTACTATCCTTGGGGGATATTCAGTGCCAATATTCAATTGATCTTGAAGTATTTTTAATTAGTAATTTTATTTACAAATGTATCATTATTCCTGGAACAACATTCCTAAAATTTGATTAGCAAAGGTTTAGCAACTGGCAGTAGGATGACTGTTACTCTTCACAAGATCCAGGAAGATTGTACTTGAGTGAGTGCTTGTAAAAACTTCCCTGAAATGTGCTATCAGATATTTGGTGTTTATAATGATAGCATGAATAAATCAAGTTGCAGAGGGTCAAAGGTGGTGATAAAACGAAAGCATGCTAAAATTGGTTTAAAATGTTTCAGTGATTTGGACATAAACCTCCTTTTTTGCCTTATTTCATCAATCACCAGGATGCCGCAGGGTTTTATTGAATTTCTGTTTTCTTAGAGTTCACCCACAACATCCAACATGGATATATATAAAGAGACAACCTACTGTTTTTTTTTTATTATTCACCATTTTTTCCCCACCTAATTTTCTCTCTCAAAAACTTTATTTCAATTTAATTTAAACTAATAGTTTATAATAATACAGGTAATATAAACTTATTTTTTTACATTTTAGTGCATCTAAGTATTTAAATTAATAGTTTATTCGGAAATCCATATTTCAGTATTTACTCACATTTGTTATTACAAACTTGATTTACTGTCTTCAACATGTCACAAACACACACACACACACATACAGAATTTAGTTTGAAGAATGTTCATAACCAAACTGTTTTGGTGACTATTGCGTTTTATAATATGGACAAAAACATTTCTCAAAATATCTTCTTTTTAGTGCTGTCAAAAGATTAATAAATGAAAATTGTTGTTTACATTATATACAGTATGTTTGTGTACTGTCTATATTTATTATGTAAATACATATACAATTTACATGTTGAAAATGTTTATACATGTATATATTCATATTCCTATATATATATATATATTCATGTGTTTGTATTTAGATATAAATATACATAGTACTAAAAGCTAATATAACTATTCTTTTAATGCTAAATAGATAAATAATTATATTTGTTAATTGTTTTGTATATAGATTTGACTCTTTCATATTTTAAAATATGATCAAATCTCATCTAAATAGTTTACCTTGTAAGTTCAAAACGAGCGAGCATTTGTAGTCATTCAGCATAGCTCAGGATAGACCGCCAGGGAGAGGAACCAATCAATGGCTGTGCCTCATCAGAGAGGTCAAAGAGGTGGGCATGAGCCCTGTCAAACAAGCAGGCATGGGTCCAGTCAAAGCACTGGGCAGCAGGGAGGGAGGCAGAGGCCAGGGAGCTGTTGTCAAATAAAGTCCAGGTCATCGTTACAGCATGCCATCTGATAAACAGAAGCCTTACCATGGCAGACAATACCAGATATATAGAAGCAATTAAAAAAACTGTAGGAAATGCAGTGCCCACAATGAGTAATTTGTTTAATGGTCTGAAAATGATCTACTTTTGCCCACTGGTTTCATCTGGTACATCATTAACATTTTACACAGTTTTATGCTCTTTTTTGCAAGTCATGGTGATAAACCTTTTCAGTTAGCTTGAATCCGAGTCGCCCCTTTTTTTATTTTTATATGGAAGAAATTGCTTTACATAAAATAATGGCTTTGAAGTCCCGCCCTCAAAATACAAGTGCCAATGATAGTACTATATTTAAGAAGCTGGCAATTTAATTATCACAGCCATATTGCAATATAGAATGTATTTCGATATATGCAGCCAAGGTGCATAAGTTTCACAGCAGCAACAACTTTATGGCTGTAATGCCGTCATTGAGATTTTTTGGTTTCAGAGATACCAGACCGATCTCAAAGCAACCCCACCCGTACAAATTCATAAGATTTCTGCAAAATTGCATTAATCTTACAGGTTGCTAAACCTATTTTCAAGGTGGACAGCCATCATATATTTTACAATTATCCACTTCGTAAAGTATGTACGAATTGGTTGTGAGATAGCGTTGGAGATGCTGTGTTTCAGTGTATTAAGTGCCTTGGTTCCTATGCATTATTTTGACTTGATACTGAAATACTGTTTCATGAGATCATGATATGCTTGTGCGTGTAAACAAACACAGTGCCTTCAAAATGTTTCACTCTAAACCTATAATGCCTGATAAGGTTAGAACGCCTGACGAGATCAGAGAGCTTTCCTTAATCCAGAATCACTTTAGACCCTTCAGATTCCCAGCTCCATGTTTGCTTGTTTTCTACAGGGTTCAGGTCAGACGACTGGAATGGCCAAAGCAGAAGCTTGGTTTTGTGACCAGTGACCCATTTTTGTGTTGTCTAAGGTTAGTAATATGTCCAGGACCTTTCAGTACTTCCTCGTCAGTAAGAATCTGTGTTTGCATGACTAAAAATAGCTGTCTAAGTGTGTTCCCAAGATGGCCACTAGTTCAGCTGACTTCCCTTGAAGGGACTTCACTTTTATTATTAGTTAGTAATTATGGCTGAAATGTTGACATTATGGGCCATTAACGTGTTATGCTCATGACAGAGTGGCATCCAAGCGATCGTGGAGCGAGAAAGAACACAGGCGCAAATGCTCCTTGCTTCTGGCAAAATCACACATGCTCTTCTCCCAAACAGCTTGTTTGTTCTCTTCCGGATCACTCCAGTCAGTGATTATTAGTTTGTGTTTATTTAGTCGAGAGTTTAATGTAAATGTCAATTTATTATTGTGTCTGTGATTCAGTAGTCAGACAGCAGGGGGAATTACTGCTGGGTAAGCAGGGTGAAATAAGGGCCGCCACGGGTGTCATCTGATACTGACTGATGACTCAGCCACACACACACTTACTCACATGTTTGTGCGAAGTTAATTCCAGTGTTTTATTTGGTCATGGTTTTATCTTTCAATTACTCTCCTCTAAACAATAAAACTGCAGGATGGCACAGTGTCCAGCCATAGGTCACCTGAGTCATACTGGCACTGCGTATCCACACACACACACACCATTTCCCATGAGTCAATGAGATTTATGCCCTGCCCGGCCCTAAGTAAGGCAGCTGGATGCCCCATGGCCTTCTGGGTAAAATGAAAAGTCTCTGGGAGATAAATTATCAGTGGCCTGGCTGATTTGGCCGTCGCGCTTGGCCACTCAGGCTAGCTGCTGTTTATAATTGATTAGCCTCCCACAATGTTTTCTCATTTAGCGACCTTTGTGAAACACGGTCACGGTCGTAAAGTCGAAACCTCCCTCCATTCGCCTCTGTGAACACGTCCTCAGCCGACAACGAAGGCAAAGAAAGACGAAGGATGACGAAAAGGACACTATAGGGTACCTGATCTAAAGATCTAAATCACTCACAGCAGCACTTTATCCACTTTGTGCTGCTGTATCTGACGGTGGATCAGCTTAAAATCCTGAAGAAAAGTCGAGCGTCAACAGGTGCTGTGAGATCGTACCAAGTCATGAGGATTTTGGAGATAAGTACATCCCCTGTAAGCCTGTTCGCTGCTTTTCGAATAGTAAGAAATGGCAATATGTTAGATTTCCAGCTCAAAGACTTTGGCACATGGCGCCGTCCTTGACACTCTAATTACCCGGCAGCCGGGTAAGACCTATATATCACCATGTTTACACTTGCGGTATCGATCTTGATGTAATGGGCCAGAGATTTCTGCCTGTCAAATCTCTCGCCCCATCCTCCCGCCTAACTCTCATTTCTTGAGAGTAGCGAAGGGTAGATGTGGGAGGTCATCTACTCATCTCCCATAAGACATTTTTTTCTGCATTTCACCGTCTGTGTGTGAGTGTGTGTTTGTGTCTTGTCCTTAGCTGAAAACTCAGTAATTAGATAGTGATGGGTCTCTAATGGATTTGACTTAGTGCATTAAGGTGCAGGCGCAGTCCCTGAGGGACATGCCCACTGCACAACAATCACATAAAAACAACAACAGTGACTCCGTAGAAAGAACAGCTTAAAATTTAGTAGCCAAGGGCAGTCGCTGATAATGAAAAGATGAATGGTGACAAGGAGAAACCCAAATTAAAACTAAATGAAAACACAACAGAAATTCAATTTGCCAGGACGTTTTTAATTACAGGATGCATCAGATGCATTGGTATTATGTAAGATGATGTATGATCTGTGGAAATATTTGAACTCACTTGGACTCCTACATTTCGAAAGTACAAACACTAATGTTTATGCAACATGTCACATATGAATGCTAATTAAAGGGATATATCACCCCAAAATGAATCCTGCTATTGTGTACTCACCCTTCACTTATTCCAAACCTGTGCTTTCTTACTGACACAGAAGATGAATGTTCTTCTATAGTATGAAAATGAGGAGAAGAAGGGTCATTTCTTCTCTGTAGTAACCTTTGAACTCTGTAACCTTTAAAAAAGGAAGTTGTAGTGTTGTTTTTTGAGGAAGTGTTTTTTATAAGAACCCTCACATGGAAACATGGCTGTAATGACTTCAATCACACACCACTAAAATATCACTCTTGTTAAGTGTTTCAGATGTCACTCTGGTGTTTGTGAGGATTGCTGTACAGTACATTATCCAGGACTAAAAGACATTCAAATATAATATTTATGTACCTATTTGTTCACTACTTGGTTATGTGTATTTTAATTTCTGCTTTAAGACAAGGACATTTATTTTTAAATCAAAGTCTGTCAAATTATGCAACCACCAAAATGACAAGTAGAATGCACTTAAATAAGTTTTAAATCACTAGAAATCATCCACTCCAGGTGAAACACTCCAAAAATGGTTTGTTTGAAACATTTAAATTTGAGAAAATCATATAAGGAAAAAATGAGAGAGAAAAGAAAAAAGCTAAAAAAAACACCTGGAATATTTCTTAATTGCCCTATTTTAAGAAGTGGCAACACTGTTGTTAAATCATTTACGATTCACACCTTTATTGTTCAGTTAATTAAAAGAATGTTGACTTTTTTGTTATTTTTATTCAATGTGATATGGACATAAAAATAGGTCTTACCTCTACACCTAGCATATGTCAAGGCAGTGTAGTTTATGTTAGCCTAGCATCGTAAGCTAATAACCAACTGAATACTGGCAATTCCCTGTTTGCTGATTTTTAACGTGAGCACATGAGCACATCATTTTAGAGAAGTTTAAAATGTTATCTTGAGACCCTGCATTCCTTTTTCCTTCATTGTGGCTGCAGCACTGCGTGTTTCCAAAATCCTGAGATGCTAAATGCTAAAGCTAAATAAGAAAATCTTCAAATATGACATTTACTTTTGATAATTTCTAATCTCTCTGTCATGGGGATACACAGTAATGTGTTTACAGTGCCCATAAAACTCTAACCTCACAGATATGATCACTATTATGATCATTTGCAACATTATAAAAGTCCTTACTATCACATGTAGTAAAGGCTCGCTTAATAAAAGTATTAATTTACAAACAAAAAGTATTAATGTACAATAAAACTGAACAAAAGTGTTATATATAAGTTACAGAGAAATCATGAGGCCAGAGTTAGCCTATAGAGGTATTTACTACCAAGCATAATCATGAAAGAACCATAATTTTTTTTTTTTACCTTTAATGGTGTCATACGAGATTTGAGATCTACAGTACTTCATGCTGTGAAAACTTTATTTTGTGCTTTTCAAGGCTGACATGACTGAAAGAGTTTGAAAAGTCTTTTCTCTTCACCAACTCTTCCTCCTTCATGTTCTCAAGTCATATTCTCACTTGGGTCAGATGGCCTAAGAGCTTCTTTAGAGGTTCACTGAGGTCTGAACTGAGCTGTGAAAATCAAGGGCTCCGTCTCTCTAACACACACTCACACACACATATACACACACTTCTGGAACTGGAACAAGCTGAAAGAAATTTTCTTACATAAAAGCTGACATAAAGTCTCTCAAGCAAACCTTTCTGAGAAACAGAGAGGGCGGGAGGAAGAAGAAGAGAGAAAGAGAAAGACAAAGCAAAGCGCGGACAGAGGAGTTGAAAGAACAGTGGTTTTTGACTGGTTAAAGCGGTGATGTAATGGCCGTGCGGTGGCCCTGTGGGGTCAGCAAAGAGCATCCATTACGATTTCGTGGCATTAATGTGATAATCTGAAGCCTAATGAGAAACCGCCTCAGGGATGTTGTTTGAGAACAAGGGGTTGGGATGTCACCTTCAGTCTTTAGCCCTCTTCGCTTTACCCTTTCAATCTCCGCCATCCTGTCTCTCTCTTTGTCTGTCTTTGAACTGTGAGGTCAGTGCATTAGCCTTGCTGGAGGAGCTGCCGGGGGAGTGAAGTGTGCAGTCCGTGTGTTTAGCTGGAGCGGATGACCCTACACACACACCTGCGACCCACACAACATTGTGAAGAACAAAGTACGTTCATTTTCTTTTCCTCTTTGCTCGTTTAAACTTATAGGACAAATACTACATGGCCAAAAGTATGTGGAAGCCCTCTCTAATTGGGGGATTTTACTATTTTAGCCACAACAACGGCATTCCAACATAAAATCAATCAATCTATCTATCTATCTATCTATCTATCTATCTATCTATCTATCTATCTATCTATCTATCTATCTATCTATCTATCTATTTCTGAATGGTGCACAACCCACATATGTTGACCATATAATTGATCCAATCTACTCCAACAAATATTTGAAGCATAATATATAGTTTTGTGCTGCTGGATTTCGTGCCAATGACATTTCACAGTGGACTGGGCTAGCACATACTTTCCTGTCTCTCGCCGAAGCTGTGGCTTGTTAGGACAAAAAACCTTGTTCACATGAAAGAGATAACTTTTATCTGGTTAGGACAGTGTCTCTGCAGCACACCAATATGCCATATTTTGTTCCTAGCTGCACTGGCATTAAAGAGAGGATATTTCTGTGTCACCGGTTAGTGCGTACTCGGCCATGCGGTCTAATTTACAATGTCATTTATTAATTTACAAGGTCATTATTATGCAGATCTGTTCCTGTGTGTGTATTTGTGTTTTGCCAGTAGAATCCACTCATCGTTGTGCGCATATGCTTGCGTGTGTGTTATATACTCAGTAAGTGTGATGTAGTAGACTAATTCAGTTACATTGTGATTACAGGAGCATATCTCAAAGCTCCCTATCAGGATAAGAACAAGATGAACGAGACTGCCAAGGAGAGTGGGAGGAGAGAAAATCGAGAGGGTGAGAGAGAGCGAGAGGCTACAAAGAAGATATTGAGGCAGTCAAGATGACAAATAAAGGAGGGAAGACAGATTAAAAGAGGAGAATAACATGGTAAAGGAGACAGAAAGGACATAAATGGTGTCGTTTGTTGGGATCACACAAGCACACAACTCACAAACACTCGCATCTGTACACGCGATCTTACACACACAGTGGAGCTGTTAGATGTATTAGTTTTTCTCCGCGGTGATCTGTCTTCAGTAATGGCTAATACTTAAAGACAGCGTCTGTGATAGTGAAGACGAGCAGAAGATGAGTTAGTCAGTGCAGGGGACCGGCTCTATGCCTGGGGACAAGCTATAAGGGCCTGACTCTCAAAAAACATCACTGGTGCACCCTGATGCTTGCCCCTGGCAAACACTCAACGCCCTACTCTCAAGACGTTCCCTCAAACGCCTTCTCTTCTCTTATTAAGACTAAAATACAGAGCAGAGATCCGCAAAGAATAAGTTCACCCACTGGTAGCAGGATCAGGGAAATCGTTTTTTTGTTTAAATATTTTAATTAAATCAAAAATACATAAAAAGTGCATTTTTTATATCGATAAATTGAATACTCTTGTACATTTTGAGTACATGAGGTAAAAATGTCAGGGTTGTACAACTTGCCTGACTTCATTATGAAGAAAAATTAAGTTGCAAAAGTTAAAAAGTTTGGCTTAATAGTAAAAGATTCATGTCATGTTTTTGGTGCAAGAGCTGAACAGAAGCCCAGTTTGCATATTTAATTTGCATTACTAAACATACACAAATGTTATAACAAACATACATTTTTACCAATTAGTCATAGTTCTGTACATTTGTATGAATGCTATTATATATAATTGCAATTATAATTGCCTTTTAATTGCATTCACATTAACTGATTGTGACTTTTCCTCTGAATTCAGAGTTTACATCTTGCATTTTAGTTCATTTGTTTGTTTTTTTCATCACACACACAAAGTAAACATAACTAGTTACTGTACTTTGCAGGCCTGGTTCTACAGTGGTGCTAGAGAAGCTGCCTTCACATCATGTCGTAATTTCCGAGATGACGGCACGTGACATTCTACTCTAAATTATTTGATTCTGTGGAAACCATTTCAACACCAAAGCCCTCACGTGCTCCTGAGTTCATAATTACAACCTGTGAACTCTGCGTGAGTGCTCTGAGAAATACGACTTGGACCAGTGACAGATATACCACATGACCGCCGTCAGGTTATTTGTGGCGCTACTTAGGACAGCTATAAGTAAAATGCCATGTGTTGTCATCTCGGAATTACGGTAATTACGAGATAGCGTGAACGCAGCATTAGTTCCCTCAAATAAAATCAGTAGCGCCCAATTCAAGATGCAATAATGGCATTTCATTGCAGATTTGGAATTGTGCAGCGTATATGATTATCACATAACTTTGTAAACAAAGTCACGATATTTAGTGATTAGAAAATAAGCATTTTTTACACTGATGGACAACAAATGAGGTTACAGCCCTCACTAATTTAAAAAGCATCGTAAGTGATTGATTTTGCAGCCGGATGTGGGTAATTATTTAGATCTTTAGAGAGCATCTTTAGAGAGCACCATATGTTTGTTCAGAGACACTATAAAGGCAAGGTTATACGTACGAAACATCTTATATGAGATGTTTTGTTTTAAGCAAATTAATGTAGTTGCATCAACCTGATCTCATGGCAATTCGTACATATTTTACGAGGTGGCTAATTCGTACGAATATGTACGACCTCACTCGTACGAATACATACG
>JAUMHR010000079.1:6904841-6915532 GCA_032361145.1 Enteromius fasciolatus
GGCGATCTGTCCACGGAGCTCATCTAGGTGTTGTTCTGATGAAGATCATCTCTTTGTGCTGGTACACCGTCTGATCTGGATACGGACTGAGGAACAGTGCAGTATGATTCATGAATAAATTATTTTTTAATAGCCATTTCCTTTCACTGAGTCAAAATTATACAGTGCAACCAGTGTAGTGTGATTCTGTAACAAATTACTCTTAAGGGCCAGTTCTTTTTTAGTGAGTACCCAGTGATGTAGCCTGATTCACAAAACAAATGACTCTTGAGTGTACTTTTGGGTTAATCAAAATCATAAAACATGGCTTATTTTCTAGATAAGCCAAAATTAAGTACGTTTTTTGCTTGAAAAAAGCTAAATAATATTTTCTTGAAATAAGATTAATATGCTTATTATTTTCTGAAAACAATATATATTTTTTTACTTTTGTAGAAAATCCTTTATTTAATGCAGTGTATGATTCATTAACAAATGAGCCAGTTCGGTCTTAGTGCATTAAAAGCATGGCAAACATGTAACCTGATTCACAAAACAAATGACTCTCTTTAGTGAATCAAAAACACCAGTGTAGTACAGTTCATTGACAAATGTCTCTTAAGAGCCGATTCATTTTAGAATCAGAATCATTTGGATGCTTCACTAACCAATGACTCTTCACAGCCAGTTCTCTTTAGTGAGAATCATGCAGTGCAAACAGTGTAGTATGATTCAATAACAAATCACTCTTAAGAGACGGCTCTTTTTTAGTGCATCAGAATCATTTGTAGTAAGTTTCTCTAAATGACTGTTGTTTTAGTGAATCAAAACTATAGTGTCTGAAACAATTTTAATTTGTATGTAATTTATATCATATACACAGAATGAAGCAAGAGCATGTGAATCAGCTACAGATTAAAAAAATCTGTTCAGTAAAAAGAAAGTTTCCATGAAAGTTTCCTTAAAAATAATTTCCATGGCAACACTGCCCTAACAAGGCCAAGAGTCCATCTATCAGACAAAGGGGGGAAAAAAACACATGACCTGACAGCATTGTGTGAAAAAGCCTATTTGCAGAGTGACAAATTCAGCAGAAAAATGAAACCTCACTTTTTTCCCCAGCTCTCTATGTAGAACTGACCCACTAGAACAGCTACCCTTTTTGCCCTTTACTTAGCGGTGAGCATAATTTAAAAAGCCTACTTCATGAAATAACTCCTGACTCAATACTCATTCATCAGATCTAACCAGCGCATCAGTGTGTTCTCATCAGCCGTGCCTTTGTTTCAGCTGTGGCCCCTGTGGAGCTTAATTTCAGCGTGTGAATATCTTCACCCGTGAGCGGCAACAGTCGGCCCGAGGTTGAGAAGTTGTGGATTATGAATAATACAGAGACAGAAGAGTCATATTTCCCCTGACACAGCCTCCCCTTTGAGTATTACACCCATTTGCACTATAAAGTGAGCAAGAGGAACACTTGTTATCGAGATGAGGTAGACCCTGTGTGTGTGTCGCCGTCTGTGTGAGGGAATGAAAGAGAGAAATAGAGCATTGTACTCCATTCGCTCAGCTGGAGACTATTCTAGCCAACATAAAAAAGACAAATCCTGCCTAAAACAAAAAGATTTCACAAAAAGCATGTTAATGCCTGAGTGTGCACCTATGCACATCAAGTCACATCGATTTCAATGTAACAGCAGGTCGGCTGTCCGCTGTGAGGGTGTGAGCTTATATGGAAATTGATCTCCTTTGGACGTTTCGAGAGAAAACGGTGCCCATAATTTTAGTTGTTGACGTCAAAGGATGTACGTCCAATCAAACTGTATTTTGGCGGACATTCATCTGTCGCTCGATTGAAGCCAGCCAAACTAGCCAGATGCCAACATGGACAGGTTGAGTGGCATCATTGAAAACCACGGATAAAACTGTGGAAGGTGAAAGAAAAAAAACAAAACAAGGCAGACTACATGAAATATGCATTTAATTTGCAGCAAAGATAAACAATGTGTGTGCTGACCATAATATACATAAATATTAGTTATTTCATATAATTGATAATATTATTTTATATTATTATTATTTATTTCTTTTTTAAAATAATAAAAAAGATTTTGTTGAAAATGCCATTTTTAAAATGTTTGGTCCCACTTTATATTAAGTGTCCCTAATACCTGTGTACTTCCATATAGTAACTAGATGTGTATCTAGTATGTAACCACAGTGTAAGTACACACCGGTACATAGTATCTACAGCTGTAATATTACTGTATCTACACACGTGTAACACCCCTCAGAATGGTGTGTGTGAGTACTAATGTGTAACAGGACATTGGTAACAACACTTTTTGGTAACGAAAGTACAAACGTGTAACAGAACCAACAGCACTTTCTGGTACACTTTATATTAAATAGACAGTTGCTCTGTATTTATCATGTAATTACTCTGATATTACAAAGCAGCTGGCAGTAAATTAGGCTTTACATATTTGTGGTTGTGTCCAGAATGTAACACTTTATATTAAGTGGGCAGTTCCTGAGGAGTTACCATGTATATACACTGGTATTACAGAGGTGCACCAACTCCACCCACTTTACATATCCCTAAACCTACCCACCTACACCCCTGGTCACCCCCGTTCCAGTTACTCTTATACATACTGCTGTTACTAAATGTAGCAACTGTATGTAATTCCTGTTACATGACTACTTAGTGAAGTGAAAAAAGTGTTTTTACCAATGTCCTGTTATTTGTACTCACACACACCATTCTGAGGGGTGTTACATGTATGTAGATACAGAAATATTACAGGTGTAGATACTATGTACCGGTGTGTACTTACACTGTGGTTACATACTTGATACACAGGTATTAGGGACACTTAATATAAAGTGGGACCAAATGTATTTATTGTGATTTTTTTTTTTGCTGTAAGTGCTGTCGTTACACTAAAGTCTGAGATGCTCTAAAATGACTGGATTTTCTCTGTTTTTGTCTGAAATGTATGTTAACCTCGGGAGCGATGCTGGACCTAAGCCATATAGTGATCATTGAGTCTGTCAGTGCATATCAGGAAATATATAATTCCAAATCCACTTCTCTGTGTGATGGCCATATGTTCGCTCTCACCAGTCAACAGTGCTGCAGTATAGCTACAAATAATAAAGCTATTCGTTTAACATCATTTCTCAGTCGCATATTTTATTAGCTGAACAGCTCAAACATTAAATCTTTCCCGATAATATTTCAGAAATTGATTTGTGTGTTTGATATTTCTGTCACCTATTTAAAATCCAACTGTACAGTAGCTTTTATGTTTAAAATAGCTTTAATTTATCTATTTTAGAATTAGAATTGGTGAATTTGTCTGATTTCCCATCTATAATTATATAATAGCAAATATGTATATCACCTCTTAAAACAATAACACAAAGGTATGTAAAATTAAAGTTTAGGCCATTTGCAATCAATATTAAGCACCCACAGCAATATTCCAATCATTAAAAAGCATGACAAAACCTTGTAGAAACACTTAAAGTGCCGTAATATATTTAAAACAGTAATAATAAAAGATCAAATTCAGTATTCACCATATTAATAATGCATAGTTTGAATTAAAGCTCCTTTCATTTAATGGGTGTTTACCTTGGTCCTTGGATTTTTACAACTAAATTGCATGAAGATGTGATTCATGCATTTCATTTACAAATGAATCACATTTTTGAAATAGCTGTTTTGCAATAATTGATCTTGTGGGTTATCAAAACATTCATCGACTGTATTGAGTTTGAATTGTTCTGACATCTGGTGCACTGAATCATTTGGAGAGGTTTAAAACACAATATGAATGCAAAGGCAAACCTACATATGCATCTATATTGCTTAATTGCAGAGATGAAGAAGCTAAGTTTAACACCCGGATCTGCAGCTTGTGAACAACTCTGCAGGTAAAGACTCTTACTTAATTAACACATAAACGTACACACCTGGCAACATACACCATCTGGCCATAGTTTCTATTGGAGATGATTTCAGTTAAAATATTTCATATATATGTCTAAAGTACAATATCCATTTAGTTTGTAGTGTAACTGCCTGCATTCTAACATAATAAATATTTTTTGGGGTAGTTACTAAGCCAACAACTTTTGGATTTTAGAATGTTCTCTAACATTCCCAAAACATGCATTTTTAAGGTTTGTTCTTGGTTAGCCAGAAAATGTGTACAACCAATTCGTACAATTCATACGAGGTGACGAATTTGTACTAATTCGTATGACCTCACTCATACAACTTTGTGCAATTTGTCTAAAACCCTGTGATCGGTAGGTTTATGTCATTCGTACAAATTCCTACGAATTGGCAACTTGTAAAATCCGTACGATTTAGTAGAAATCGTATGAATTTGTACGTGTGAGGCCGTATGAATTTGTACAAATTAGCAACCTCGTAAAATATGTACGAATTGCTGTGAGATCAGGTTGGTTTAACGCATTAAAGTAATTAATTAGGTATGGAAAAATAATGCCTCCAGACCTCTACATCATATTACATTTCATACAACTGACTGTTGACAAATATGGTGATACAGTAACTGCACATAAATGTGGTTGTACCACTGTATGTCTCATATCTTTTATATCTTTTTGTCTCATATTTATACAATAAAAGTGATACCACACAAGCAGTGTGAGCAATATCACATGAGTGGTGATATTGATATTGATATGAGATTTTATACAACAGTTCAGTAAATAAAAAGTTGATATTGCGTTATGTTTAATATTATGTGTTTTTGCAGTTTTGCAGAGAATATAATTATTTTGTAGCCACAGCTGAACTGTTGTGCATCTCTGAGGAACACAGTTTCTGAATGAATCCGCCTTTTGAACGAATCGTGTGAACCAATGATTCAAAGAGCCATTCAAAGAGAGAGCCATTTACTCAATTCCTAAATCATCCGTTGAAATTAATGACTTATAAAGACATTTACTGCCACCTGCTGACAGATTTAACTTCTTATTTAGAGTTTAATTAATTAATTAAATAGTAAAACATTACATGGATACTTCACACAAGCTACAATTTGCAATGTCTACTCAAAATTAGATGTTTCAAATATGGGTATTTTCATAGTAAATTAAATTGGATAAATTGGATTTATTAATAAAAACATCATCAATTCAAAATTTAAATTGACTGGCAGCCTTAGTATTTAAAGAACTGAAGCATTCTGTTTATGTTTGCAGAACATTCTCTTAACGTAACCTATAGCTAGCTGTATTCAACTGAATATCTCACCCAACACTGCCAGTTAGTCCTCCCACCGACTGCCTACCTCTAAGTGTGTCCGTGTCACATATCATCCCCTCCATCAGACTGTCTGATTGTGTTTTAACTCGCGCAAACCCACACATACACACTACACCATCTGAGCTCAGAGAGTCTATTAAGAGCCAGTGATTTAGAGGCGTTTGGCTATGTTTACATTCCTGCCTTCTTGAAACGGTGTCTGAGTGGACAGCTGAAAGTCACACAGTCAGACACTCTCTAAACACACTCACTCTTCTCTGCGCTACAGGCCGAATGGACCCATTTCACCTCTCCCTTCGCTCTCCAGATGGAAGTGTTTGAGCAAAGCGCCCGAGATCAAGAATGTGCAAAAAAAACGTCTATCCTACAGTACTGGAGCTTGTGCCACTGAATATGAAACATTAATTGCATTTACATATGATAACTGTTGGCACCAAGATCATGAAATGAGGTCGGAAAAAAAAATAGTGGAAGAAGATAAAAAGAGAAGAGGAATGGAGTAGAAGAAAAGTGAGTTTTTTTGGACCAATTTTATAGTAACATGCTGTGTGCTCCTCTTAAATGTGCTTCTCATAGGAATTTACTCGGAGCATGTAATTGCTTTTGGCACATAAGAACATACGTCCTATCCAAGGAGGCACTGAATAAATTATGAAGCCCTGTTTTTCCGCCGTTCATCTTTAAAATCTGTAGCGGAGTGCTTGAAATGTTCTAGAATCACCCTCTGGTCATGTCATTCCCGTGATCTGAACAAATCCTCCACATCTGGAATAAAACCAAAGACGGGAATGTGGGCTCTGAAATCTAGTTCACCCACAGAAAGCGCTCTTTGCCTTACTGTTCTCTCATTTTAACGCGAATATTCTCGACTTATGACTAATCTTAACAAAATAAACATGTTCTCGCCAACAGTGCTGGGAGAAAACTGGATAGAAGCGTGGCCTAATCTTCACTTTTACATGCAAACAGAACTGCTTTCAGTCTAAATAAGCACGAGCTGCCCCAAGGCTCTCTGGATGGTAATTATACCGTTCTGTATAAGGCAGCACAGCTGGGAACGGATCACATTCAATTATTATATCAAACATTAATTATTAGCCCATTACCTACGCTATAGAGTGCATATCCTAAGCACACCCCCTCACGTAAACCCTCAAAAATGAGCTTTTCTGACTGAGAAAAATGACTAAATCCTCACAAATACAGATTAGTCCTGAAGAAAACGCAGACTTTCTGAAATCCCTCACAACACGACAATGAATCCTTACTCGTGTGACAATGAAGCTTAGGTATGCTTCGTTTTTTTTAAACCTTCTTTAAACGAAGTTAGAAATGCGTCTACATGCAGTCTTCGCCCCAGAAACGCTCCTTTTTTTTTTTTTTTTGCTCCACGCTTCATCGGTTCTGAGAGAGGCCCATTTATTTCACTCGTCAAATCACTCACTCATCTGGTTTCCATGGTTTCAGCAGATCATCCTCTGTTTGAGGCCAGAGATAGTCCGTCAGCGTTATGATGGGCTGTCACATGAAGAATATGGAAGAGTATATCTCAGATTGAAATAATAATAATGCCTGTCTATCATCATAAGCTTCCTGATGAGCCTCGACACTTCCTGGGTTTCAGAATGCCACACACTGACTTCCTGTTTAAACCCAACACGACTGCCGCCCCACAAAAGAGCTTACAGATATTCTAGTGATCCAGTCAACACAAAAAACTGTTTGACTGTATCGTGAACAGCTTGATGGAGAGAAAAGAGCAACGGAGATGTCTTGCTGTAGTTTTAGCAATAGATTGTGAGAGGTAGTTGCAGTTGTTTTCCAATAAATCTGCTCAACCATGGAGAAAAACAGCGTTTTCATAAAAACCTCCATAATAATAATCAGAATGAAGAGCACAAAAAAAACTTTCCCAATAATCAGTGTACAATTTAAAATATAATTACAATTTAAAATTAATTTTCTTTTATTTAATATTAAATATATAATACATTTTGTCCTTTATTTATTATTAACAAATATTCAGCCTCATTACATCTTTCAGAAATCCCTTTAATGTGCTGATTTAATACTCTAAACATTATTATTATTTCTCTCACTACTATTTCCTATTAGAATTTAATGCTAATTATCGTAGCTTGTTGAATAAGGGGTGCTGCTTAATATTTTTGTGCAAACATGATACATTTTCTGAGGATTCTTTGATGAACAGAATGTGCAAAGCAGCATTTATTTTATTTAAATTAATATTCTATTTTTAAATTTATTTACTGTCACTTTTAAACATTTAAATATGCCCTTGTTATTTGATAAATTAATAAATAAATATTGTTGATGTTTAATGTAATTTTTTTTCTGTGTTAAATCAGAAAATACATTTCATGTATATAGTATTTATGTAATGTATATAGAAATGCATTATATGATGTTACCATCAACTTTGTGCTTAACAAACAGCATGATACTTTCTGCTCAGTAATTTTGTATTACTAGTTCTTGGAGCAAATATATAAATGACACAGCAAAATCCACCGCCATGCGCTATTTCCCATCATACCACCCAGCTCTAATATTGTTCATTAGCCTAACTTGCAGTATTAATATACTGTAGAATTCAATTGATGTGTGGTCACAGGTGTGTGACTTCCTCAGATTTTAGAGCCTGAACTGTGGATTTTCGCCTGCATGTATCCTCTGATGAACTCCCATCTGAAAGGGCTTGTTTACCTAAATACAAGCTTTTAACCTATCCTCCCTGTGACCTTCTCTTTATAACAGTTAAAGAAAACTACAGATCTTTACAGAATACTAGCAAATAGAAATGCACACTTAAAGGCTGATGGGAAACAGCAGCTTACTCATGCGTGAGGCAAGCAAGCAAATGGCTTGTCCGGATGTACTACATGTTTTTTCTATTCTCCATAACAGTTCATTATTTAATATTTCTCTTGGCTGCAGCATCTAACTACTCTGTCGCGTCATGCATAACCATCTTCAGATGGCTTTATACGGATGGTAACCCTATAAAGCCTAACATGTGAAATAATAGTCAGAAGCTGGAATATTGAGTTCACACTCACAGAGAAAAACAAAAAAATCGAAAACTGAGAGTTGGGGGGTTAGTTTATAATATACATTAAAGAGAGGTATATAATAGTACGACTGCTTGCATGACATACATAGAAATATAACTTGTCACCAAGGTTGTTATAGTTAGTATAGTTAAGCTGTAGGCTGTGACTACATTTACATGTATTCATTTAGCAGACGCTTTTATCCAAAGCGACAAACAGGTGGGGAAAACAGCAAGCAGTTAGTCCAAAAAAGAGGCAAAAGCAACTTAGGAAGTGATCATTATACCGTATAGCAGGCAATGTTTAGATAAGTGCAGGCTAGAAAGGGAAAGAAAGAATAGGGTTAAGAATTTTTTTTATTTTTTTTATGATGTCAAGTAGTGTTGACTATTTTTTAAACTGATCCAAAATCATTCTTTGAGAAAGTACAAAACCAGCCAGTGTTCAAAACAACCCCCTTACTTATGATTCACAACAGTTAGCTTATAATAGTGTTTGTTGTTGTTGTTTTGTGGTATGGTTAGGTTTTTGTGGGGAATTTGAGTATAACAAAGCATAACAATAATAATAATTTGCAAGGCTTGGTGTGATTTAAGCTAACCGACAGATTTAATCACCTTTGGTAGTGCTATTTAATCTAATGCTTTTTTCATCAGTTAGTCCAAACTAAGTGTGTCAGATTTGTTACTTACTATATTGTTCAGATTTATATACTGTGAACATTCTTGAAATAAAATGATATTAAATAAAATATATTACACTTTATTTCATGTAGCTACCTAGGCAAGGATTTTTATTGCAATGTTTTTTTTTTAATAAACCCTTTTCACAAGGCTGTGATGACGCGTTTGAATCACAAATCACATTTATAACACCATTCTTTGTATTATATTACCTTTGCATCAAATTACTAAAAAATAGTTACGCTAATGTGAGAGTTTTTGAGAGGGACAGTAAATTTGATATTGTTCGCTCTTCTCACTGCCGCTATCAGTGTCTCTCATTTTTTTCCTTTTATTGAATGTCATGAAAAGGCTATCATAAAGATTTTCATTTGTTATTTGAGCAAATGGGAATGCAATATATATATATATATATATATACATACTAGGGGTGGCACGGTTCACAAAACCCACGGCTCGGTTTGTATCACGGTTTTAGGGTGACGGTTTTCGGTTCGGTACGGTTCTTGTTATTTTTTTCTTTTAATCTTTAACACTCCAGAAATGTACTTCAGCATATGATATATGGCTTAATTATCCACAATTTAGGATACAGTATTAAAAAAGTTATATCATGTAATCATTCATAAACTGAATGGGATGCGTGTTGCACAATACTTGCATACAGTCGCAGTTCTATCTATTGTTTTATTTCCGCACAGGTAATAGAGCGCGGATCGGGCCGCATTTTTCTGTCCGAGCCCAGCCCGCATCCAACAGAGCAGTAACCAATTTTTTTTTTCTCATACTAATGACACATGCACTTCTTTGTGTGGAAAGCCTGCTTTTATTAAGCAATTGTAGGAAGGTGTTCGGAAATGTCAACAGATGAGAGCATCAAAAGCACCATTATAACACAGACACACATTCGCGCTGATGTGCCCGACCCGAACCCGAACATCCTTTCGAAATATCTGTCCGAACCCGGCCCAGCCCGTCGGGTAAACATCCTCTAAATGGTAACATGAAATCCAAAATGTTCCCACACACCAGATTTATACGACGCTAGCGCATCCTCCAACTCCGGTCAGCCTTCCTTTTCTCCCCCACTTGCCATTTCTACAGTACAGTATTGTGACCTGCAGCACTCACTCCACACCCTAGACACCTCAATTCTTTCGCGCGAAAGGGAAACACACTAACGTCACATACGGGACACGAGGCTACATTGAGCATGTCATGAACCGTCGAACCATGCGACGCATGCATGCAATGAACCCAGACAAGCGTCATCCCTAATATAAATATATATGTGGTCATATCAAAAAACTAAAACTAGACTAAAATGGAAAAAAGAAAAAAAAAACATTTACATTTCTTTGTTCTGACCAACTGAAAAAAAAAAGACAAAAAATTGTGCCAACAATGGTGATTAATTAACTTATATCAAATCAAACCATGCAAAATCATTATAACTAATATATATATATATTAGGGCCGGGACTTTAACGCGTTAATTTAGATTAATTAATTACACAAAGAATAACGCGTTTAATTTTTTAACGCATTTTAATCGCACCGCGGAACCTTTCTCACTGGATGAGTTTCGGCGGACGGATTATACTGGAACACGAACTAGCGTTTCTAATGTTATGAATGAACTTG
>JAUMHR010000079.1:6937209-6955183 GCA_032361145.1 Enteromius fasciolatus
GAATAAAATGTTGTTCCAGGGTCAACAAAATATGTTAACCCAGGAACACGCCTAACTCAGCAAAATCAGGACGTGCGTAGAGATACTGACAAAATGATGCAATTCTTACATATTTTACAAGGTGGTTAATTTGTACAAATTTGTATGACATCACTCATAATAAAATCATAACTAAATCGTACGTATGTTATGAGTTGCCAATTTGTATGAATTTTAACAAAATCGTACGAGTGCGAATTTGTACGAATGCGTACAAATGGTCGTGAGATATCATCAAAATAATCCATCAGTGGATTAAGCCTAAAATATGTTTTCTAAAAGATTTATAGAGATTTATAAAGATTTATAGCTAAAAATATATGTAACTTGTTAGCTACTTGTTTGTAGCTTTCTCCTGCCTCAAATTATAATTAGCTCGTTTCAAGGTAGCTCCCCCAACACCGCTGTCTGCACAGCTTATTGTTTGAATGATTTCCTGCAGAACCCTCATGTTAAAAAGACATTTATCAATGCAAACTTCCTAATACTTATTATCAGTAGCTCTTTGGAGAGCAGGAATATTGATCACAAAACGTCTTGTAGACTCCATGGGGCGCAAATTGTGAACCAGTATTGATTGCATTGCTTGAATATCAATTGTACTGACCTTAACCCATCCTAAGCACCCTCCTTCCCTCGATAAAAAGTGTTATGCTAATGAAGCATCCTTATGTTGATGCAGCGTTTAAACACAAGGAAACACAGTTGAGACAGAGTCGGTGACAGGCAATAAATGAGTAAAGTCAAAGTTCATCCGCAATCGTGCTGTCAGTAAGGTGTTGCAATACGCCTCTCTAAATTAGATTCAAGATTTCACACAAAGAGACGTCTCAGGCTCTGAATAAAACATTTCCTTTTCACAACTTTTGGTGCTTCGAAAAAGCAGCAGAAAAAGACCAAATTCAGGGAGATGGAGGGAAGAGAATGCATCCTCGATGGGGGCTGTCATCTTCCATCTATGACGAGGGAAATGAATTTACATGGCGGTGGATGGAGTTGCAGGCTTTGTCCGAAAGAGCCATGTCTGGAATAGTAAAAGAGATATTCGCACATGCTCTTTCTTCTTTTTATTTTTTTTAGGCTTGTAAAATATTAAACCTTGTAAAATGTGAAGTGAAAGTTGTTTTTCCTCATCATTAACAGGCCTCAACCAAGTTTTTCAGTCTCAAGGTTATAGGGGGTAGCAAAAATAGTTGTAACACTTTTGGCTTTTTCTTATTTTATCAGAAAATGCTTAGCCTAACCTTTGAAATTTTGCTTCTACATGTTTGCCGTCATTAGCTATGAAAACACAATCAAAAATTTAAGTGAGATTATATTTGGAGTAGATCTGTTACATTCACCAGTGCTTTATGATTTTTACCAAACAGTGGCATGTTATACATTTAACAGTATATATAAAATATCTTTTAATGTGAAAAAAATAAAAATGTTTAACACAAGTATATTTTAATAAATGTAAAAAAAAGAAATGAATTAACAAGAACATCAGTAGTTTATAACCTCCCTTTCATACATATTTTTTTTTTGTGTGCTGGGCCAGGAATGTACAATATTTATTATTATTATTATTTATTTATTTTGCCATATACTGCTAATAATCAGGTTAAAACATAAACCACGTTTAATCTTTAAAAAAAGGATAAATGTTTTAAATGAAAACCAAAAAAACAGGAAGAAAGAAAAATGCTTGCTTCAAGAGATTTCTGTCTCTTAAGAGTTTCTTATCCAAAAAGTGACAGTAAAAGTGTGTTCAGTTTCATTTGACACAGATGAACAGGAATCTGGTATAATATTTTTCGTTATATTATTGTATCACAGCAGTTCACAAAAAATTTAATGTATGGCACCAATAGTGTTAACAAAAGCAAACAAAATATACAAATATTTGCCAAAGCAACCATGAAATGTTTTCATGCTTCTGCAAGTATTTCATTTGTTTTATCATAGCCTGTGTGTCACAGTACTTGCAATACAATGCTGCACCAGGTGAGCTACTGAGCAAGTTTACTGTCAGCAAAGCCATATATATATGAAGCTAATATAGTGATGCAAACATCAAATATTGCACTATGATAAAAATCTCACATATTATTGTACAAGAAGCACACGAGACTAAAAATGGTAAGCAAGTTTTCTTGTAAACCGTACTTCAGTGTTCCAGTTTTGTTGTTTATTTAGATCCTTAAAGGGATTTTTTTTACAGTACAAGCTGTCCAACCCTGTATGACTTAAAAGATGATATTTTGTCTGAACTGTACTTATTGTCTATGCAATGAAGGTCAATGAATCCAAAGAGTGGAGAGAAAACAACACTCTGGAATAATTTCACAGGTAATGTTCAAACCATTCAATTCCCACAGGAGCAATAATATTAAACGATTGTGTTAATTTAGCTCATTATTGTCATACAGTATTATGGCATTATATTCATTCGTTTTCTCAACATAATGACACTGCTGCGTGTGATGAAGGTGCATGTCAGTGTAGCTTCATGCTAAGCATGCTGGAGGCTATATTGGATTCGTGTTGGTAATGGGGGGCGTTCGAGGGCGGGTTGCCTTAGCCTCATGCTAACCTGGTCTGTCAGCAGAATATAATATGATGAGGCGTTGCGCTTCATTGTTTGGCTTGCCGCCTGTCTGATACGCTGCTGCTCTGCTGCCTTTGATCATTAAGCCAAACCATGTCACCGCCCCTGGTGTCATGAATTATAACGTGCCGATCTTTGATCTTGACAAATATTTTTCCCATTTTCTGGCCCTTGGTGGGTGATGTGTTACATTCCCTAACAAGGCTGTTCTGTTGTGGATCACAGAATGAATAATTTACCTCTAAAAGGAGCGGAGCCAAGCAGTTTTCTCTTTTATTCGCCGCTATTGTCTTAGCTCATGCTTGTCTGTTTCCTCCTTCTAGCCTTTGTGGAGTTTCAAAGAGCGCAAATAGAAATCTAGTCAGTTAAGGTTCCTCGAGTAGCAATTCAAGGTAATATTATTCACCGTCCTGAAGGTTTCCAAGAATTCTTTTCCATTCGTCATGCTTAACGATTTGCTCCTGTGAGACTGTAATGAAATTCAACAGAAATTGTATGGAGCACAATTAGGATGAATATCTGAATCAAAAACTAGATACACATAAACAAGGAAACAGACTGAAGATGCCTTGCCTCTCGGTTTGTCTGATACACTGTACTGTGACCTTCACACCAACAACCTCACACATCCAAGGTCCTTTCGCGCACACACACACACACACACACACATTGTGCAACCTTGTACATGAGGGTCAGACTCTTTCTGAAATGGAAATGCACATCCCCTCCATATGGCATCATTGGCTCTCATGTTTAGTGTGATTAACACACACGCGCACACACACACACAAAACTGTCACTTCCATTTATTCATAAAGTAAATTTAAGAGGAAGAGAAAAACGCCCACAAAACTCCACAGGCCGGGCACATACTTGCTAGAGGTACTTTGCTGTCTTGGTGATTTTCATCTTCACACTGTAATGCGTCTGACAGCCATGGAAAATTAAAGACATTAGCACAGCACTGCAAATTGAATCTACAGGTCTGAATAATATATTACGTTGAGATGTTGCATGTGTTCAGTGATAAACAGCCCCAGTGAAATGCCCTCCGAGTGGCAGCACGAGAATTATTAGCCCTTGCTCAAGAGCACTTTGCATGAGGAAGCGCAGATGTGAGTTTTTGCTCCCCAAACCACCAAGATTGTGAGTCACTGGGAACTCAGAACACCTGGATAATCCTCTCGCAGATGGAAGGAGTTTAGGTATGGCGGCACAACAGCACTGTACGTTAATGCTGACATTATAGAACACATAAATATCTGTGTGCTGCAGGTGGAAGACTAAAAGCTATACTAAATGTTTTAAGATTCTCTGTAGTAATACAAGACAAATAAACTGATCTGTAACGCTGTGGTATATTGAATATGAAGTGCTTGTTGGCTCGTCTGTAGCAAACTGATTTACTAGGATACATATTTTGATACCTTCTACATTCTAATGTTTCTCAGGTGTTTCTATTTCCTCCCCGGCTGGAAAAAAAACAGCTTTAATCAGCGAGCAAACCACCTCAGGCCAGTTTATGTTTTTATTTTTAAGAAGGATGGTTTAGTTTAGTGGTCTTGGGGTTGTAGCTTTGTGGTATTTTTGACAAGTTCGGTAAGAAAAGGCCATCGTTGGCTGGTTTAATATCTCTCTCTCTTTAAAGCAGGATGATTAATCTGGTTTAGTTAACTGATATGTAAAATTAGCCAGCTAAACAGCAAAAGATCCGCTTGGCCAGAATAGGAATCCATGTGAACCAGAGTAGACCAGCTAAGACCAGCAAAGCACCTCAGGCTAGTTTAGATTTATACATTTTTGGTTTTGTTTACAGGTCTTAAAGTCAAGCCAAAACAGGTTTAAACCAGCAATTACCAGCAAAACAAATGGTCGATTCGGTTTCGTTTACTCGTTTTAAAAATATCACCTGTTAAAAAATAGCATATGCTGGTAAGGTATAGGTTTTTAAAGCTTGGGTGCTGATTTGAGCTGGTTTACACCAATCATGAGCTGGTCCTAAGATGGTCCCTACTGCTCAGGACCAGCACATTATTAGTTAAGGATCAGCTTAAACTAGTTCAAACCATGCTTCAAAACCTACTTAACCAGCATATGCTGTTTTTTGGGGAACTTTTCAGCTGTTGAAGCTAGAAAATTAGCAGTCGAACAGTCAAACATCAACTTGCCCAGATTGGTTAACTGACTAAACCATCATATATCAGTTTAAGCCGGTAAATGAACTTAAGTTGCTGGGTTTTTTTTTTTCAAGCGTAGGTTTAAGCTTGTTACAGTATATATTTGTTTGACTGAAATAGCTACACTATTCTAAAACTAGCTGGACCTGATATAATGTAGGCTGATTCAAAAGTGCTTGAAGCAAAATGTATAAAACAATGTAAATGTTTTATATGTAAATTTTAGCATATCATGTGGTTAAACCCCTACATGTGTTTTGCACAAAATTCACCAGTATGACTTGGTTTTGAAATCGTGTCAGCACATCTAATAATGATTTGATTCTTTATATCAGCATTAAAATGTTCTTCTCTTTTTGCTGTTCTGTTTAGCCTAATTATACAATGACTCCATGTGAACCCAAGCACAGTTAGAAAGCTGAAAAAAGCATAAGAAAGTCGGCTTTATCGAACCTTTGTTGTGCAGCATCTGCCAATCTATAATACTGTATCCTTCTGAAGGACAGCAGTGTTAGCACAGAGTAACTGAATTGCTCTTTTAACGAGGAGCCTGATCCAGCTTTATCAGTTTATGCCGCACATTTCAGTGTGGATTGTTTTATGAATCTCTCACAATGCAATGTAAGATTTACAGTGAAGCTGTAACAGAAGAATGGGGTACCGCATGGGGTAACTACATTTGAGGTTATATATTATATATTACGCTATACTTGAGGTTTCTAATGTCATATGTGAAGAGAGCATTCACTTTACATTTTACAGACACGTGAACCCTTCAGGAAAAAAAAGTATACTTACAATAACAGTTTGTAATATTAAGATTGTTTTTTAGTCTCTCACCAAAGCAGCACTGAGTTGGTTCACCAGTAACTGTATAAGATTATTTCAGCGCTGTGCACTTTTTGTGCAATACTGCATGTTTCGCCGCAGATTCGAAGAGAAATGTCTACTGAGTGACGCTACAACACAATTCCAATATGTGAACCCTTGCACAATTTTGTTACAATGTATCGCGGTGGTTCAGAATTGAAATATCCGTGCACTGTTGCTAAAAGTTAATTTTGTTGCCAAATCTAACCTTAAACCTACTCTGATTTTGCAAAAAAATATGCTTTATTGATTAAAATGTCTTGGATTTGGATTTTTATTTAAATATGTTATTATACATGGTGAGAAATAAACACACTGACAGCATGAAGGTCAAACATTTATAAAAAAAATAATCTAGTGTATGACAAAGGACAACTTTAAGCTTTTAGGATGTTCTCTTTTTAACAAATCATAATGCATATCTCACGTTCACTTTTGTGAGGCCCCTGCCTGTCAGAAATAACACTTCTTGTCTTGCACTTGTCTCACACTTTTTGTAGCATGGTTTCAACATGAGCATAAATAAAGACATAAGCAGACAGTATTTTTTTCATCAAAATAAATTATTTTTGAATTATACATTCACATTTTGTGTTTTAAAGTGGCAAGAGGTAAAATAATTAATTTTGAAATAACTATTAAACATAGAATCTAAGTTGTTGGAAGCTAAAACAAATAATGAGTCAATCTCAACAGAATACAACTTATATATACAGATATATTCACTGACGTGCTTTTGTGCACAAACACCAAAACATCCACACGCATACAAACAGATACAAACACAAACACACTGTGTTCTGACTGTCTGCAAGGTCAGCAGCATCTGGTCCAGAGTGAAGACAGATAAGATAAATCACCACTGCCAGATTAGAGCCAATAAAATGGAGAGAGAAAGAAAGAGGATAGGGAAAAAAGAGAGAGACTAGGACTTTAGAGAAAGATAGCAAATGGTCTGCATCACAGAAGAGGGCATGCAGGAAACAAATGGTGAGCTAAGGGTTAGCGTTGCAGGATATAGAGACTAATGGGAGTCTGTGAAGGTTGTTAGTGATTCAAGGTTGTTGCAAAGAAAATGGAAGCTACAACCATGACTCACAAATGAGACTGTACAAGTTCATTAGCACAGTGCAGCGGTCAACAGAGCCTGTGCAGATTCATCTGGTGTTCATTTGGTGATACTTGCACTTTGTTTCATTTCAAACGCACAGACCAAAAGCTCTGATCCAAAACCCACGAGCTGCATATAAAGCTGCTAATATATACATTATGTTACAATTGTAGTAACCATGTTTTGGACATATTGATTACCATTTTTATAACCACAGCTGTGGTTCTCCCGGAAAAATACAGTAACAACGTTTTAGGTTTCACCGTTTTAACTTAAATTCATTAATGGCGTTATGTTAACATACCAACCTATTAAAGTACTAACATCTATTTTGTAGCTGTGTATTTTGAAATACACTGGTAAGCACCAAATGCATGAGAAATTATGAGAGAGTCAGATGATGAACCAAAGCCTATCACAAGCAACTTTTAAATATGAACATATAGTGCGCCAACATTCAGTGCCGTTGCGCTTCGGGCATCATGAGTTTGAGTCCCAGCTCGCAGACCTAGTGAGCTAACAATATCTATAGAGCATTATCAGAAAGACTGTTCGAAATGATGTTGCATTCTAAGTTACTTTGTTTCTGCTATATTCTAAAAGAACATTTCATTCATCCACCATGACGAATTTCGACTAGCTCAGAGCAAGAAAATCAACAAAGGTGGCAAGAGAATGATAAATACACCTCTAAACATATTTTATTCAATACTGATAAAGCATTGATAATAGTTATGCATCTGAAGTTGTGCACGGAGCAAATAGCCTTTTATTTTTCATTATAATAAAAAGAAATTGAAGTGAATGAACAGGAAATTAAAGGTCCCATGCACTTCACATGAAAAGCACAGAGGTTGTCTCCTTCAAAGACCAAATGTGTCACAATGGCATGACAAAGGCTGTCCCGTTTCAAAGATTCCTTGAAATGCACTCTTGAAATGTGGCTTTAGATTTCCGTGCCACAAAGACACAACAAATAAATGATCAACCCAAACTAACCCAAGTGGTTTAAATGTTGACATATCTTTGCTTATATTGATTATAATGAAAAATACCATCATAATGGAATAGGTAAGGACTGACTCATGTGCAATGATCAAAGACATTCAATCACTTACATTTTTTGAAATTTGACGTAAATGTTAAGTTCTGCCCTCGATCTTAATCTTTTACACCAAAATGTTTAGTTGTGCCAAATGAATCAATCAGCCAATTAGAGTACAATAACATATGCCCCCCATTTCTAAACTCACAAATTATTTCTTTTAACCTCGTTGCTCTTTTTATGTTCATCGCCATGGGATCGCTTTATGACCCACTGCTCTTCAGTTTGCTATTCACAAAATATTCGGTTCTTTTCAGTGCTCATCAAATGCCTCTAGATGCTTTTTAGAAAAAGATGACAAAGACCTCTTGTGTTGTCAGACAGTTAAAGGATGCTCTCATCTCCTAGCAACTAGTTAGCAGCCCACTCTGATAACACACTGCTGAGATGAAAGTCAAACAAAGCTAAATCTGATTACACTGCCAAAATGAGCACAGAACTGTCTCCGGCTAATATCAGGCCAGCAGCACCTCACAATAGCCTACTATATTGTTTATTTCAAATAACATGATGTAAGTGGAAAAAACGCCAAGAGCTTTAAGGGGGCTGCGAGTGGGACGTGAGGTTGTGGGTGGGGGGAACAGAGTGGTGTTTGTCTTTTCATTGTTTTCACCGAGCACTGTGAGGCTTTGTTGCATTATGCACTATGGTTATGAAGGTTTTGAAGTCTGAGCTGGTTTAGCTGGATCAAAATGGCAGGTTGTGTACGTGGCCCGTGTGCTAGTGTGTGTGTGGAGGCAGTGAAAGAGGATCAGGATGAGTATTGATCCCAGACGAATGCGTCTCTACTCAAGGTCGCAATGCTTTGAACCTGCACACATTCGCTTACGCACGAAAGGTGAAGAAAAGCTGCTGATCTTATTTGGGAGAGGTTATAACCCTGTCGTCCTGCCCGTGTCAAATTCCACACATTAATTTAGGCCGTTCTCATGGAAGTGACCCGCTCGATCCAGTTCGCCTCGGGTTTCATTTGCATCTCATTTCCAGAGCCCTGCATGCTAATCAGAATAAGCTAGAAACATGGAAATGTCCACGTGTGGTCATTTGGTTGTGAGAATCGATGCTATAGAGGGGTTACGGATGGCGAGGAGGGGATCGTGATTGACAGCCTGAGAGCTGGCGACTCGTGAGACAGGTCACAATATTTCGGCTGGCAGTCAAATATTAGCACAACCTTCATGACACAAAGACAGTGTGGGTCAGGAGTATTATCCGCCCAAACACACACACACACATACACAAAGATAGACTCATCAGAGCCCACACAAACAGGACATGACAGTGCAGGTGACACCAGGGGTTTTGAGTTGGGCGTCATGGCAACAGGGGTCAGAGGTGAAAGGAGCGTGCGGCACAGAGAAGATGATGAGAGTGTGTACTGCAGTGAGGGGTAAAACACTGCGTATGTGAGGAATGGAGCACTTGATAAACACTGGCTCTGCTCCAAAGGCTAGTGAGCTGCCTTGATGTATACTTCCTGCCTTCTAAAACAGCATCGAAACTCAAACAGGCCTTCACTGCTTTGCTGAAATACAACATCTTAAATGAGTCTAAACTCGGCCTTTGTTGGTCCACCAACATGGTCATGTTGGTTTGTTGCCTGGTTTAAAGGGGTTATCCGGTGCTACAAGCTGTTTGGACTGAAATGTGTGTTGAGAGTGTGTGTACACAACCTCCCTACAATGATAAAGATCCACCAGTTGTTTTCTTTTAATTTAATAAAAATATGTTTCTCCTTCTGAAATCAAGCCATTCTCTAATGCATGTGGGTGTGGCGTCACACCGGCAGAGGCCACTCCCACAATAGTTGATTGACAGCAGCGTGTCACACAGACTGAACTGGTGTCTTAACTCAGACCCACCCTGAGTGAGCCGTCATCAGACCGAGAAGCAGAGACAAGCAAGACCCCTGAGAGACTGAGCTGTTTTGTTGTTGAATGTATTAATGAACATAGCAGTAGTGATTTACTCCGACATCTGAGTGACTGAAGACGCGGAGGATTAACGTTACGTTAATGTAAGCAGTGAGTATAATGTCTTTTAATGAATCTTTGCAAATCGCCTTTCCTAATAATGTGCTAATTAGCAAGTTTCACTATGAATACGGCTAAAAAAGATCCTCTGAGAGTGCCTCGGAACAGAGGGGCGGGGTCAGCGGAGCTCGTGAAGATTTAAAGGGGAAGCACACAGAACAGAGTGATTTCTAAAGAGCTGTTTTTGACAGCGTAAAATGAGCGTTTTTACACTATCTTTGAGAAATTTTAAAACAAATTATATTACAAACTTTAGAATCATATAGTGGAAAATTGGTTTTATATGACTTCTTTAAGATGTTTAGAGTCTGAAATTAGCATATTGCTAAGCTAATAAATAATTGCAAAGTTCATTCATTACGACAAATCACAAATTAAAATTGTGTATATATATATGTGTGTGTGTGTGTGTGTGTGTGTGTAATTTATCACACATTTGGTGTATGTATGTATATATATATATATATATATATATATTTTTCAAACACACTAAATTTAACTTTTAGGTATTATATTAATTCTTATGTATTTATTTATCTCATTGTTGCCATTATTTCTGCTCTCTTTGTCGTTCTGATGGATCTTTCAGTGCGTTCTGGGATTCCCTTTTCCCCATTGCTCTTTAAGAATGTCCAAAATAATAAATGCGTTTCCTTAAAAAGCTGCTGTTAGCCCCTGACTAGCAGCAGTGTTTTGTTTAGCTGCAAGTTCACAGTTAATCAGAAATGGCAGCTACATATCATATCTTTGAGGATGATATTTTTGGACCACGTCCTGGGGATCTGACAGCTGTGTGAAATGGGTCACGAACCAGGCAACACAAAATGAAACCCTTTGGACTATGCAGTGGACAGTGACATCATGAAACGCTGTTGGTATTTTATGGGCCAGTGAAACTTATTAATATCAAAGGGATTATATGTACATACTGACTCTGACCTACATTTTCCATATGGGTGAGTTTTGCATTACTTGCCCAGCAGAGTTCTTATTAAACTGGCTCCAGGAAATAGACTCCTAAATAGAAAGGAAAGAAGCCCAAACATTTTTATATGGGAGAAGACCACTAACCATTTCAAATGAACTTTAAAGCATGTTGAAAATCTTTTAGAATGTGGAAAGAGCTCAGAACATCTCTCGGCAGTCTATTTAAGAGTAACAGAGGCAAAGGAGGCCATAAATGCTTTTCCCTCAGCACACGGCTTAATATACAATTGTAGAAATAGGTACAGGAGCACAGAGATTTTTTTATTCTCTCTTCATCTTTCTATCTCTATAGTCTGGACTGAATTGAAGTGGTACCCTGGTGAACTATCCCTCATTTCTGTACCTCTTTTCCTGCGCTCCCTAAAGGCCTCCGTTGGTTAGCAACCCACACGTCTGATATGTGTTTAAAAAACATCAAAGTACATTATTTAACAAGCATGTTGAAGAGGCAAACCAAGTAAGAGAGAGATGGAGTTTATATTCTGAAAATCCTGATGAAGCAAGAGAGCCAAATAAATTTTGCAAAGTACAAAAACTTTTTAAAACTTTGTCTGAAGTGTATTTATTTATTTATTACTTAGCTAGTCTAACAGAGGGGTTTTTTGTGTCAGTCTTGGCCACTGAGTCATAGTTTGACGCTTACCATATGCCTCTACTGCTGTGGGGAAAAAAAACAAAACTGCCACTACCACTACTTAAGTACCACTAAGTACTGCTTTCAATACATGGTTAATAAAATCATCATATGCAGACATACGGTTTAGAAAAATATGAACTTATGTACATTCCTATTTCCTAGTCATGTTCTGGTTGGGTTTTCTAAATTGCCATGAAACGGTTTTGGTTTTATTGTGTTATTGTTTTCACTTGTTGAAGATAATGGCTGAAAAGTATTTTGATCAATAGCGTGCAGATATAATTGACCAACTGTGAGATGGCAGGATCTATGGAGAAAAGTAAAAAGCAATGGAAATATGTATGTTTATAATCTATGAGAGCTGTAGAGGGTCAATACAAAATAAAGCTAAGACCTGGACATTTTAGGCAATTTAGAAATCCTAACCAGGACTTTATATTATATTAATAAATATATTATTTATTGAGTTCCAGGGCCGCGTGGCATTTTACACCCTGAACTATGTTCTTTTACTTTTATTATTTATTTATTATTTTCTCTCCTATTTTTTATACAATTTTAATGTTTTTTTTTTTTTTATAATAATACTTTTTATTAATATTATTAAATTGCCCCTACTATGCCATTATAAAGGTGGCTAATATTGCTTTATGAGTCTCTTAAAAAAGGTTTACATGTATGCAAGGTCAAAAAACACTTCAGTTTTCTCCAAAAATAGGTTTAATTTTACCCCATTTCTAAATGATTGGTAAACGACTCGTGTGAAGCAGTTTGAAGAATCAGTCTGTCTAAACCCCTCCCTCCCGTGAGCCCTCACTGCTGTGATTGGTCAGATGGAGCAGTCCTTTATGATTGGTCTACAGCTACAGTGTGTGTCGGAAAACGAAACACCCATTGCCATAACAAGTTGTTTGTGACGTAGAACGTGGGTGGATATTATGCAAATGTGTTACTTTGTGACATGTGGCAACACAAAAAGATTCGAATTGCTGACGACTCGTTTAGGAAAATGTGAGCCGACTCTTTTTTTTTTGATAGACAAAAACATCATTTATTGTGCACTGTCGGCGTCACAACTATGCAGATATATATATATATATATTTTTTTTTTTTTTTTTACAATATTTGGCAGAGAAACAACCTGCCTGTTTAAAAATCTGGAATCTAAGAGTGCTAAAAATCTAAATATTAAGAAAAGCATTTAAAGTTCTTAGCAGATAACTAATCAAAAAATTAAATTTTAATATGTTTTACAAAATATCACGTATAATACAGAATCATTTACAAAATACCTTCCTGGAACATGATATTTACTTAATACCCTAATGATGTGTGGTATAAAATAAAAATAGATAATTTTGCCCCACACAATCTATTTTTGGCTATTGCTATAAATATACCTGTGTTATGTATGACTGCTTTTGTGGTCCAGGGTCATATATTTTATATTAAATTAAATATTATATTAAATATATTTAATTTATCCATATCTCATAACTAATAATCAAAGATTATGCTAAACTGCTCAGGCATTTTTAACTTTATGCATTAAAAAAGCATTAAAAGTATATGCTCATCATAGAAGAGGTGCATGTATGTGTATTATGCTTTGCATACTTTAGGCATATTTCAATAAATCTGGATAATATCATAGAATTGTCCCACACATAACACATTTTTGTTAACCCAGCTACTGTCTAACCACAATAAATCTGCAAGCTGCATGTGAAATCTGAATTAAATATAGGAATATGTAACAATGTGATTTAAGCATTGAATCCTCCAGAACCTCCAGCACTCTTTGCAGATTTTGAAATGCCTATGACAGACGTCACTGTCTTCACACACCGCCTGGTGTTTTTTGCCTCTAATTTGAATACACTTGAGCGTGTCTCAACTTTTTAAAGCTCTCAGTGCTGTCAATTCCACAATACCAAACACAAGTCTGTCACTCAGCTCCCAGAGAGAATGAGCTGAAACGCCTGCTCAGCTCTGGACCACTGCGGTTAGCCAATGACCAGGGTCAGAGGTCGGAGGTCTAATACCAGGATGTCTGATAATGCTGATAACAACCAGGATGTCTGATAATGCTTGTAACAACAGTATTTTGGTCAGGTTTAGGGTGTATGTGCAAAGCTGCAAATATTATCAGAAAAAAGATAACAAAAAATGTGGTGGTTCTGTTACAGAATAAACATGTGCAATAGTGTTAGAAAATTGAGTGTTATATTTTTCATAATATATGGTACTCTAAAATTGTCATGCAGTGCAACCATCGAAGCATGTTTCTCCTTGTCATGGTCAAGTGGGATAAATGTGTGTACCCATCTTATATTAAATATATCTGTTATATTTAATATACTGGATTTACCACATGAAATTTTACAAACTTACTTTCTGTTTCATTTTGTTTGATTTTTGGTCACATCAAATGACTTAAAAATGCTTTTCAAATATTAATAAGCAGTGAAGCAGTTTTTATTTGTCATTTTTTATGTGTGATACATGTGTTTTACACATCATAAATAAATAAATATATATATATATATATACATATAACAAATGTTAAATATATTAGTTTTTAAACATTTCTAATAATTTTGGGTTGCCGTACATCATATTTTACAATTATAACTCAAATTAATTTGCCAGACAGACAAATGTTTTTTGTTTTTTCTTTTCATTTCTTTTTTTTTTTATAATACCATTAATAGATTATGCTAAGCTGCTTTTCATTTCAATAATTTATTGTTTTCTTTCTTTCTTTCTTTTCTTTTTTTTCTTCATTATAAAATTTCTATCACCTTAACATTTTGATTTTATGTCTGCAAATGTGCATGTGCAATAATGCTACATGCTTGGTTCAGCATATGAGTGTAATAATAATATTTGTCACTCTTATATATGATCTTCCTCCTGTAGGCTGGTGGTTAAAAGATGTTTATCCCCAAGGCAACTTCTCGTAGCCTCCAGCAATAAGAACAGTGCTTGTGTATATCTGTGCGGTTTCATTGCTTAACACACTGAAGCCTTCTGAGCTCATTTCTAAAGCTCTCACCGAGTAACCCTTCATGTGAACAATGCACCTCAGATATCAGCCTTAAATAAATTCACATACAAGTTTTGAGTCTTTCACAGACTTCACAGATTGTGTTTAGAGTTGTTCCACGTCTCAAAGAGAGGCTGACAGAATGAAAAGCTCAGAAGAGGACGATTTGAGAATCCTTCGCCTATTCTCAAAGCTACACTGATAATTAGGCTGAAGAAAGAAGTGTGTAAAGTGAAGAGGAGAAAAACGAGGGATCTGTTTCTTTTCTTCTCCGCTCTTTTCTTGTTCTTTACTGCTCCGGTGTAATTATCTGCTCACAGCCCCATACCACCTACCTAAACCTTGTGTGAGCAGGAGAGTGTGTGCCGGTCTACACACACTTATGTGTATGAGAGCTCACCAACCTCCAAAAACAAGTCACCTCAGTACAGTCAGCTGAACTCCTGAAGAAGGGGTAATTAGGCTCATCAAGAGAGCGAGAGATGCAGAACCAATGGGTGCTGCCATTAGTGAGGCAGCAGAGAGAATATGTTGAATTATGACCGGGGGTTTTTTTGGCTTAAAGAAATAGTTCACCCAAACATTATATACATACATAAATTATCTGTGGATTTTTTTGTTTGGACTCTCATTCTGACCACACCTATTCACTTCAGAGGATCCTCTGGTGAGCATGTGATGTGACGCTGTGTTTCTCAGAATATGTTCTGATGTAGAAACAAACTCATCAACATCTTGGATGGCCTGAAGGTGAGTACATTTTCAGCTAATATTCATTTTTTGGATGGACAACATGCATACATCAGTGTTCCAGACATTTAAAACTGAATTGAAAAGATTTCACATTCAGCAGTATGGTTTTAAAAATGATCTGCTGAATCATTTTAACCTGAAACGCTGAAAAGGGTACTTTTTTTAAAATTAAAAATTGAGCAAAAAAAATGTTGTTGTTTTTTTTTTGCTGTATATGGTTTTTGAGTTTGTTAGGCAGTTCTTTGGAGATCAAAACGGCTGTTTTAATGCTGCATGTCAGCATATTTTGGTACAGTCAAAGTCAATATTGCTGATATCAACTAAGTCAGGGTACAGTAGCACCATATTTAATTTTCGACAGACATGACAAGAATGCTGAGAGGGATAAAAGTACACTACGTTCAATGTATTGTATGGTTGTTTAACAATATTCTGATTGTTTGACTTTCCGAGAAAACTTTCAGAAAACAACACCAACAAATACTCTATAGTTGGTGAAAATAACGTGATCTAGCATCTTTATTTAGTGTGTGTTCTTTGGTTATGTTCAATTAACAGCTTCTAACAAGTCAAACAGCATAGAAACATATCAAACCTTGATAGATGTCACATATAGCTTTGTTATTATTTAGTGGAGTGAAATAACTCTAGATGATGCTTCTTTTCACGTCATGACCTCTGGCAAGACCTCTGTTTGTATGAGTGCTGTGAGTGTGACTGTACGCTGTCTGACAGCTTGTGCTTTTCAGCATTTCTGAGTCGAGACAATTGGAAGGAGAAGTTGTTCTAATACTACACAATTAATGGCTAGGCCTTACCAAGAAAAATCCTTATCAACTAGCAAAATTCATGTTTACAAGGTCAGTATATTAGAATGATTTCTTAAGGCTCATGTGACACTGAAGATGTATTAATAAGCACTGAATGTTCAGCTTTGCCATCAAATTAATTACATTTTAAAACGTAAAGAACAGGTTGAAATGCATGCCAGTTCTCAAACTCCCAAACAATTCTTTCAACAATTCATGTTTCCAAAAAAAGTCATAATCAATAATCCCTAATAGCATTTTCACAAACTATATTACTGCTTTACTGAATCTTTGTTGCCGTAAGAATCGAAAAACATAAAAAAAAAATAACTTTTGGATATTTGATTGATTGATTTACAATCAATTGATCCATCATGCCTAGTATTTGTTATGAGTATCTTCTGTTAATGGATAAAAAACATTCCTGATTTGCCTGAAAATGGTTTTCTAATAACAACTGAGAATAATTATAATTTCTTAAGGCATCAACCTGTAAAAAAATACCTTTTTTGTACGTCTTTTGTTCATTGCTTCAAGGTGTGGGAGTGTTGTTATTGTTTAAAGTGTTTGATGATATTTCCAGTCACTGTTATGACAGATTTCACTTTTACAACCTGGATGTGACAGGCCAATATTACACACAATTTGTCAGATTGTAAAGCAAATCCACTTACTGTTTAATATACAAAAATGCAAAGAGACGCTTGAAGGCATGTGAAGGTGAGCATGTCATATGAGCTTGTAAGATGATGATTTACATGGTGATCCACGAAGAGCGGAGTTTATTTGTGCAGCTCACTCATACACATGTACTCTGTGACAGAAGCACTTGACATTTAGATCAGAGCTGATCAGGCAATGCCATCGTTGCTGTTGTTGATTTTTTTCTTCAATGATACTTTCTTTTGACTGTGACTTTTAGGAGATTGTTACGAAGCCTTTCAAACTAGATTGTTTTTTCAGGTTTCTTAGTGCTTCGAGGCCTAAGGTGAAACTCAAGTAAGCTGAAGGAAACCATGAAAAGAATAAAGGAGTGAAGCTGTTAGGTTAGGGAGAAATGGATTTAGATTGTAGACTTTTAAACACACTGTAGTGAAGTGTACAAGAATGTGACCCCACTTAGCTCAATGCAAACACACACACGCAACATGCAGAGCATCTCAAACTCACTAATAAACACACATTGGCATGCTAATGAGATAAGTAGAAGATAGAACCAAAGCTTACTCATAACTTACCTCCCTCAGGGAACAATCACTACAGAAAAAGAAAGAAAGAGAATGAAACTGAAGTCAGTGACCGTAGATAGCCTTAATCGCATTTAGTCTTAAAGGGATTGATAAAGAAAAAAATAAATAAATAAATTCATCATTTACTCATATTCATGTCATTGTTTTATTTTGGACCCCACTGACTTTCACTGTGGGACAAAAACGTTCTTTAAAATAACCTGAGATGTTTGCATCCTTAGTAGAAAATATTTTTGGCTCACCAATGGATAAATAATCCACAAGTAATCCACACGACTCCAGCCCATCATTTAACGTATTGTAAAGAGAATAGTTGCATTGCTTCTGGCTAAAATACAAGCAGTTCATCCTCTTCCTCCAATGAACATGTAATCTTGCTTAAATCAGGAGTGAGATGTGCACAGATCATGCATCATTTATAAGTGAAAACAGAACTTTTCTAAACTAATATTTCAGTGAATTTTGATGTGAGAGGATTGTAGCATGTTAGAAGACTAGTTAGGTACGCAGGAGCTAAATCATTAAGTGCCTTATAGGTAAGAAGTAATATTTTATAGCTGA